>CAKAOJ020002094.1:0-42337 GCA_916701645.2 Sebastolobus alascanus
AAAAATGCTTAAACTTCAAACTATAAAACAACAGAGCCATTTTCCCTCCTAAAATCTCTCCCTTAACTGAACAATCAGTGTTGACCTGCCACACATCTACCAGGAGTCAGACAAAGAGACTCTAGTCACCCACACCTGGACTTAAGAAGGCAGGCAGCTCCACTCAACCACACCTACAAGGGGCGGTGCTCCCTGCCTAGGTGCTGGCCCTCACACATATAATTTTACAAGTAAATTTCGGGGCAATTGAACACGAGCTTACAAGATGTAGCTTGTCCGGTCCGCCATCTTGCCGCTTTTCTTCCACTATCTATCTTGTAAGGGTACCGTCGCTGCATCCTGTGCTGAGTGCCGCCCACGACGACTGTGATTGGTTTAAATAAATACAAATAAGCCAGAGCGTTTGAGTAACTAACAAAGGTGATGAAATGGCACCTTGTGATGCACCTGTGTAGAGAACTCATCTCTGACGCCTCACCTTTTACACACATTCAAGGACGCCATCACTTCAAATAAATAAAGCTGAAATTATTGCCTTTGTTAGTAGTTGTTTGGCTCATGATACTCGCTGACTGGAGGATTTTTTTTTAATTGCCCTCCTGTATTTCAACTTAAAATAGCCCATGTTTCACAAAAGTATTCTGTTTTCTGTTGGACTCATTCTACTTCATGCTTCCACCTACTGAAGTTCAGGTCGACCACGGTGTGTTTGAAGAACATTTAATTCAAAGGTGATACTTTAATACGAACAGCTTTCTTTACAACTATCCGTAAATCTTTAATAATTTTAAGGGTGTGATGAAAATAAAACATTTGAGTGCAATCTCTGTTGATTAGCTGTGAAAAAGCTGCAAAAAAAAACAAACAAACAAAATTTTATCCATGTTACAGATTCATGGATTCATATTAATCTACAAATGAACTGCAGAAGCAGCTGATCTGGTTCAATCGTGTCTTTCTGGATTCAGAGTGGCAGCATACTGCAGCTGTCCTTACAAAGTACGCACTGTTGCATGCAGTATTGGGACATACTACTTCGCCTTGACCTTTGAACCTCTGGCTCATATATCTGCTGCACAGAGGATTGTGGGTCAGAACAGCCAGAAAAGTGTTGCTTACTTGCATTCTGCTAAATGTGACCAGATGTAGTAGGACATCCTGGTATTTTTGGCATACTGCATTTGACATACTATGTATTGGGACATACTAAATCTTTTTCTGTCATACTAAATAGTATGGTAGTGTGGGTATTGGAACGCACAGAGTTAAAATTCACAAGCTCCGCTTCCTGGAATGAATCATAGCTTGATAACCCCTCCCTCCTCTTCTGCTCTCAAACACAGCCAGCTCCACTCTGTCCATTTATTTCCTTGTTCTCTCCCCTTCAGATCTACAGTTTGAAGATGGGTGTAACCAACATGGTGGTGACGTGCAAGAGCTGACAGACTCCATTCACTGCATAACACATGTTCTTTAGATCAGAGCTCAAACTAGTTTCAGTTATACAGAAGAGAAACTCAGACAGTCGTTGTCACTGAGAGGTGAAATGGCGCAGAAAGGATTTCAGCTGGAGCAGGATGCAATCTCTTGTTCCATCTGTCTGGATCTACTGAAGGATCCGGTGGCTACTTCCTGTGGACACAGCTACTGCATGAACTGTATTAAACGCTTCTGGGATGGAGAGGATGAGAAGAAGATCTACAGCTGCCCTCAGTGTAGGCAGACCTTCACACCGAGGCCTGTCCTGCTGAAAAACACCATGTTAGCAGCTTTAGTGGAGGAACTGAAGAAGACTGGACCCCAAGCTGCTCCTGCTGATCACTGCTATGCTGGACCTGAAGATGTGGCCTGTGATGTCTGCACTGGGAGGAAACTGAAAGCCTTCAAGTCCTGTCTGGTGTGTCTGGTCTCTTACTGTGAGAAACACCTCCAGCGTCATTATGATGTGGCTCAACTAAAGAAACACAAGCTGGTGGAGCCCTCCGAGAAGCTCCAGGAGAACATCTGCTCTCGTCACGACAAGGTGATGAAGATGTTCTGTCCTACTGATCAGCAGTGTATCTGTTATCTCTGCTCTATGGATGAACATAAAGGCCACGACACCGTCTCAGCTGCAGCAGAAAGGACTGAGAGGCAGAGAAAGCTGGAGGTGAGTCGACTCAACATCCAGCAGAGGATCCAGGACAGAGAGAAAGATGTGAAGCTGCTCCAACAGGAGGTGGAGGCTGTCAATCGCTCTGCTGATAAAGCAGTGGAGGACAGTGAGAAGATCTTCACCGAGCTGATCCGTCTCATGGAGAAAAGAAGCTGTGATGTAAAGCAGCAGGTCAGATCCCAGCAGAAAAGTGAAGTGAGTCGAGTCAAAGAGCTTCAGGAGAAGCTGGAGCAGGAGATCACTGAGCTGAAGAGGAGAGACGCTGAGCTGAAGCTGCTGTCACACACAGAGGATCACAACCAGTTTCTACTCAACTACCCCTCACTGTCACCACTCAGTGAATCTACATCCAGCATCAATATCCGTCCTCTGAGCTACTTTGAGGACGTGACGGCGGCTGTGTCAGAAGTCAGAGATAAACTACAGGACGTTCTGAGAGAGAAATGGACAAACGTCTCACAGACAGTGACTGAAGTGGATGTTTTACTGTCACAACCAGAGCCCAAGACCAGAGCTGGGTTCTTAAAATATTCACGAGAAATCACACTGGATCCAAACACAGCACACACATATCTGTTATTATCTGAGGGGAACAGAAAAGCAACAGTAATGAAGCAACAACAGTCTTATTCTAGACACCGAGACAGATTCACTGGATGTCGTCAGGTCCTGAGTAGAGAGAGTCTGACTGGACGTTGTTACTGGGAGGTGGAGTGGAGAGGGGGAGGAGTTGATGTAGCAGTCGCATACAAGAGTATCAGGAGAGATGGGAGGTCGAATGAATGTGGGTTTGGATACAATGACAAATCTTGGGCGTTAGATTGTAACCAAAACAGTTATAGCTTTTGGTACAACAAAGTCCAAACCCCCATCTCAGGTCCTCAGTCCTCCACAGTAGGAGTGTACCTGGATCACAGTGCAGGTATTCTGTCCTTCTACAGCGTCTCTGAAACCATGACTCTCCTCCACAGAGTCCAGACGACATTCACTGAGCCTCTCTATGCTGGACTTTGGCTTCATTCCATTGGAGTCACTGCTGAGTTGTGTAAACTGAAATAGACAGAAATCATTTGAGGGCTGAGATTCTGCTCAAACAAACTGATTGTGTTGATGAAGTGAATCTGAACATGAGATCATTGAACAAGAGTCATTTAACAGACTTTACTGATGGGATGTGTGAACAAACTGAAGGTTTATATAATCAATAAACAAATATGAACAAAGTATTTTCTTCCTGTCTTCATTCCAGGGTATCATACAAAGCTGATGGAGAAAATGTGAAACTAATATGAGAGAATAACTGAGGCAGTTTTTCCTCCTGAAACACCACAAAGTCCAGTGTTCATGTTTAGAGTCAGTCAGTCTCTGTCCTTTCAAATAAAACAGTTTGTCACAGAGAAATGAGCAGAGTTTTATATCAATTGCCGCTTTTTTTCTCTTTAATTGTTTGTGCACTTAGTCAATGAAAAGGATTTATTACACAGACTTAAAAACTGTTAAAATTAATTTGGTCAAGTTTGGCTGTGATGAGGTTTTGACACGTCTTCCTGCAGTGAACATCACAGTCAGGTTAACAAGAGAAATGTGAAACCTGATGCACAACACAAGAGGGCGCCCTCATCCTGCTAACCAGGGATGTAGTGGAGGTTAAAGCACCTCTACTCAGTTTGTCTGCATGTTTTAAACCATGTTCTTAAGCCCATCAGAAACTTTCTAATGTCTCATACATCATGGTCAGGGTGTGGGACTTCTGTTAGTCAAAGGGAAATTCTCCTTTTTTAGTAAAAAGAACAGAAATGAGTGATTTTCCTGGTGGTAGTTTGTCTTGTGTCCCTCACTAACCGAGGCGTTTACTGTATGTCCTCCTTCATTTCACTTTTTAAAAACCTCACCTGTGTTTTTAATGTTTTAACACTGTTCTAGTAGATTTTCTACTAACTTTAGTTTTTTTTCTGCCTGCTACTGAAGTTCAGGTTGACCACAGTGTGTTTGGGTTGTGTGTCAGAAGGTTATTCTCATATTGAAGCTTTTTTTTATGAAGAATTGTGTTGATAGCACTGATCAATAAATATCAGTAGTGGAGGTTAAAGCACCTCAACTCAGTTTGACTACAGTTTCAGTTAAGAACATATTTTTAGTCTGATAAAAACCTTTATAGTTAAAGTGCATTGTGTCACACATCATGGTAAATGGTGTCAAACCGATATTAGTTCTTTAGTTATAGTTATTTAGTGAGGAACCATACTGTCACTGATTTAATGCACCACCCTGCCAGCACGCTCTGTGACCCAAATCAAACACACCCGAGATGTTGCAGACCAACAAGGTGCATGCTGGATCTGACCGACCTGCTAACATGCTAACATGGTAGGTAGGTAGGTAGGTACTTTATTATTCCCCGAAGGGAAATTTCTGAGCTACAGCAGCAAGGGATAGATCAAGCACACAACAAGATTAAGAATAGAATAAGAATAAATAAGATTAAAAATAGGCATTAGCAATAAATACTCTTAAAAGCTTGTTAGCAAGTGCCAGTACTAATGTCCAATTGTGATGCATGTTTGACTGAACTGGTGAATGGATGAGTAACAGTGTGTGTGTGTGTGTGTGTGTGTGTGTGTGTGTGTGTGTGTGTTATTTAGTTAGTCCAGAGATGAGTTGTACAGTCTGATGGTAGGAAGGACCTTCTGTGCCGCTCCGTGGTACACCGAGGTAGGAGAAGTCTTTTGCTGAACGTGCTCCTCTGTCTGGCCAAAGTGTGGTGAAGTGGGGGGGGGGGGGGTGGTGTTGTCCTTAAGAGCCAGCAGCTTAGCCAGCACTCTCCTCTCAGCCACCGTACCCACTGGATCCAGACTGACTCCAAGGACAGACCCCGCCTTCTTTAACAGCTTGTCCATCCTGCCGACATCTGTGGCTTTAATGCCGCTGCCCCAGCATACAACAGCAAAGAAGAGGCCCCCCCCCCCACTGACTGATGGAACACACTCAGCATTGTCCTGCATACACCGAAGGACCCCCCCACCCCGAACACATCCGCAAATTGCAGAGTCATCCGCAAATTTCTGTAGGTGGCAAGACTCTGAGTTGTATCTGAAGTCGGATGTGTAGAGAGTGAACAAGAAGGGAGCCAGGACCCTCGGGGGGGCCGCTGTATTACTGACCACCGTATCTGACACACAGCCTGCAGCCTCACATACTGTGGTCTGCCAGTCAGGTAATCAGTAACCCAGGTCACCAGTGGAGCATCCACCTGCATTGTTCATAGTTTGTCTCCCGGGAGTACAGGTTGGATGCTGTTAAAAGCACTTGTGAAATCAAAAAACCTAATCCTTACAGTGCTGTTTGCCTCGTCTAGATGGGAGTAGGCCCGATGGAGTAGGTAGATGATGGCATCGTCTACCCCAATGTTAGCCTGATAGGCAATCTGCAAAGGGGTCTAGTCCTCCCTGCAGCAGGGGTCTGAGGTGGGCCAGCACAAGCTTTTCCAGAGTCTTCATTATGTGGGAAGTCAACGCCACAGGTCTATAGTCATTCAGTACACTGGGACGCCCTTTTTTAGCTACAGGGACCAGACAGGAGGTTTTCCACATCACTGGGACTTTCCCAAGGCTCAGGCTCAAGTCATGGTGTGGTGTGGAGGTAGGACAGCAGGTGAGGAAGTGGCAGGGAATGGGAATGGCTGAGCAGAAGTACTTGATTCAAACCTGTTAAAAAACAGGTTTAGCTCATCGGCTCTGCTTGATTCAAACCTGTTAAAAAACAGGTTTAGCTCATCGGCTCTGGCTTGATTCTCTTCCATGGGCTGGCTGGACACATTGTAGTCTGTGATGAGTTTCACGCCCGACCACACCTCTCTCTTGTTGTTCTGTTGTAGCTTATATTCCAACTTCCTCCTGTAGACGTCCTTGCTCTCCCTGATCTTCACCTTAAGCTCCTTCTGCACTCGTCTCAGTTCCTCCGTATTTCCATCTCTAAAGGCCTTCTTTTTTACATTCAGAAGGGCCTTAAGGTTTCCAGTGACCCAGGGTTTTATTATTTGGGAAGCACCGTGCTGTTCTGGGTGGTGCAACATTGTCCTCACTGTTTTGACAGTTTTTTTTCTTTGCCCGTCGTTTCACTCATGCTCATGGTGGATCCTCCAGCGGTGACTTGTGTGTTCACTGAGGAACTTTTCCCGTCAGTGAGGTGTGTGTGAGGCCTTTCTGCTGTTTGTGACAATAATCCCTGATGTGACTGCAGAGCCTCATTCAGCTCAACATGTCTGAAAACTTTGAGGAGCAGCAGAGTTGAACCTGGAGCAGATCATGGAGGACTTCACGGTGCACGAGACTCACAGAATGACGTCCAGACAGGTGAGTACAACAAACTCACTGATGGATGTAACTCACTGTACAGAGAGGGACGTCAACAAACACTGTGTTGTATAGAAACGGAGCTTTGTGTGTGTGTGTGTGTGTGTGTGTGTGTGTGTTGTGTGTGTGTGTGTGTGTGTGTGTGCTACATAGTGTGTATAAAACTCTCCTTTACTTTAACATGTGTGTATGCAGCTGCTGTAGAGTTTATATAGTTTATAGACTCCATGTTGTCTGCTGGGTGATGTTTTATTCTGCTGTTGATTCTATAAGAAGTGGCAGGTTATTTTATTTATGTGGCTTAATAATGCTTGTTGAACACGCCGTGGTGTCTATAGACTTATTTATTGTTTGTTATTTTGTTTAATTGTCTGAATTTTGTCTTTTTTCTGATTAATTCTGAAAAGGCTGCACTGAGGAAGGCTGTTGTATAGATATAATTGATGCTGCAAAGTGCGTCAATAGAAATAGAATTTAATTGTTGGTTTGGAAATCAGTGCTCTGTGGTGTGATGTTGTTTCACTAGTGTGTACATTGACTTTTAATGCAATTTATTTTGGATATTATGACAGTTTAGTTTGATAACTCTACTAACCTACTGTCAGACAGCTGTTTTGATCAGTAAAAGAAAATTTAACTGAATTTGAGGATGAGTCAGAGAAATATGGAGCCATCACCAAGAAGTATTTTAAAACTAAAAGCTTAAATGTTTTCAAATGTGGAGCAGGTTTTAACCGAGGCTTCGTTGTAAATGAGGAAACAGAGGCTATGTTCCAAATCACATACTTTTTACTTTCAGTACCTACTGCAGCTGTCCTTACAAAGTACGTACTGTCGCATGCAGTATTGGGACATATTGCTTCGCCTTGACCTTTGAACCTCTGGCTTATATATCTGCTGCACAGAGGATTGTGGATCAGAACAGCCAGAAAAGCGCTGCTTACTTGCATTCTGCTAAATGCGACCAGATGTAGTAGGACATCCTGGTATTTTTGGCATACTGCATTTGACATACTATGTATTGGGACATACTAAATATTTTTCTGTCATACTAAATAGTATGGTAGTGTGGGTATTGGAACGCACATAGTTAAAATTCACAAGCTCCGCTTCCTGGAATGAATCATAGCTTGATAACTCCTCCCTCGTCTTGTTGCTCTCAAACACAGCCAGCTCCACTCTGTCCATTTATTTCCTTGTTCTCTCCCCTTCAGATCTACAGTTTGAAGATGGGTGTAACCAACATGGTGGTGACGTGCAAGAGCTGACAGGTCACATTCACTGCATAACACATGTTGTTTAGATCAGAGCTCAAACTAGTTTCAGTTATACGGAAGAGAAACTCAGACAGTCGTTGTCACTGAGAGGTGAAATGGCGCAGAAAGGATTTCAGCTGGAGCAGGATGCAATCTCTTGTTCCATCTGTCTGGATCTACTGAAGGATCCGGTGGCTACTTCCTGTGGACACAGCTACTGCATGAACTGTATTAAAAGCTTCTGGGATGGAGAGGATGAGAAGAAGATCTACAGCTGCCCTCAGTGTAGGCAGACCTTCACACCGAGGCCTGAACTGCTGAAAAACACCATGTTAGCAGCTTTAGTGGAGGAACTGAAGAAGACTGGACTCCAAGCTGCTCCTGCTGATCACTGCTATGCTGGACCTGAAGATGTAGCCTGTGATGTCTGCACTGGGAGGAAACTGAAAGCCTTCAAGTCCTGTCTGGCGTGTCTGGCCTCTTACTGTGAGAAACACCTCCAGCCTCATTATGACTCAGCTCCGTTCAAGAAACACAAGCTGGTGGAGCCCTCCAAGAAGCTCCAGGAGAACATCTGCTCTCGTCACGACGAGGTGATGAAGATGTTCTGTCGTACTGATCAGCAGTGTATCTGTTATCTCTGCTCTGTGGATGAACATAAAGGCCACGACACCGTCACAGCTGCAGCAGAAAGGACCGAGAGGCAGAGAAAGCTGGAGTCGAGTCGACTCAACATCCATCAGAGGATCCAGGACAGAGAGAAAGATGTGAAGCTGCTCCAACAGGAGGTGGAGGCTGTCAATCGCTCTGCTGATAAAGCAGTGGAGGACAGTGAGAAGATCTTCACCGAGCTGATCCGTCTCATGGAGAAAAGAAGCCGTGATGTGAAGCAGCAGGTCAGATCCCAGCAGAAAAGTGAAGTGAGTCGAGTCAAAGAGCTTCAGGAGAAGCTGGAGCAGGAGATCACTGAGCTGAAGAGGAGAGACGCTGAGCTGAAGCTGCTGTCACACACAGAGGATCACAACCAGTTTCTACTCAACTACCCCTCACTGTCACCACTCAGTGAATCTACATCCAGCATCAATATCCGTCCTCTGAGCTACTTTGAGGACGTGACGGCGGCTGTGTCAGAAGTCAGAGATAAACTACAGGACGTTCTGAGAGAGAAATGGACAAACGTCTCACAGACAGTGACTGAAGT
This sequence comes from Sebastolobus alascanus, assembly GCA_916701645.2. Lineage (NCBI taxonomy): Eukaryota > Metazoa > Chordata > Actinopteri > Perciformes > Sebastidae > Sebastolobus > Sebastolobus alascanus. Next base: position 8,965 of record CAKAOJ020002094.1, read on the forward strand.
GGATGTTTTACTGTCACAACCAGAGCCCAAGACCAGAGCTGGGTTCTTAAAATATTCACGAGAAATCACACTGGATCCAAACACAGCAAACACACATCTGTTATTATCTGAGGGGAACAGAAAAGCAACATTTATGAGAGAACAACAGTCTTATTCTAGTCACCCAGACAGATTCACTGTATATCAGGTCCTGAGTAGAGAGAGTCTGACTGGACGTTGTTACTGGGAGGTGGAGAGGAGAGGGGGAAGAGTTGATGTAGCAGTCGCATACAAGAGTATCAGGAGAGATGGGGGGTCGAATGAATGTTTGTTTGGATACAATGACAAATCTTGGGCGTTAGATTGTGACCAAAACAGTTATAGCTTTTTGTACAACTATGTCCAAACCCCCGTCTCAGGTCCTAAGTCCTCCAGAGTAGGAGTGTACCTGGATCACAGGGCAGGTATTCTGTCCTTCTACAGCGTCTCTGAAACCATGACTCTCCTCCACAGAGTCCAGACCACATTCACTGAGCCGCTCTATGCTGGACTTTTGCTTTATTACAGTTTTGAAGTGACTGCTGAGTTGTGTAAACTGAAATAGGCAGAAGTCATTTGAGGGTTCAATTCTGTGTTTTAACTCTTAAACTCATGTTGTCTCCATGTTTGTTGCTGAGAGCTGATTGTTGTGTCATTTCTTCACTGCACAGAGATCAGCTGTCAATCAAACATCATGGTGGTACTTTGACATCTTGTCATCAGTTGTTCTGTAAATGTTTGAGTGTCTTCAGGTGGCGCTCCTTCCTGTGTCTGTTTCACTGCTCATGATGATGTTTGTTCACCTGAACTGATATTTCTCTGCATGAATATGTAAACTTCTCTGTGCTCTAAAAGATATTTAGTTCTTTCTTTATGCTTTGTATTGACATTTATTTGTTTGGCAGACCTATGAGCTTTATAAACCTGTAATTATCATGATCATAATCAATAAGGAGATCCTTCATTATTCTCATTCACATCGCTGAGATTTTGCTCAAACAAACTGATTGTGTTGATGAAGTGAATCTGAACATGAGATCATTGAACAAGAGTCATTTAACAGACTTTACTGATGGGATGTGTGAACAGACTGAAGGTTTATATAATCAATAAACAAATATGAACAAAGTATTTTCTTCCTGTCTTCATTTCAGGGTATCAAACAAAGCTGATGGAGAAAATGTGAAACTAATATGAGAGAATAACCAAGGCAGTTTTTCCTCCTGAAACACCACAAAGTCCAGTGTTCATGTTTAGAGTCAGTCAGTCTCTGTCCTTTCAAATAAAACAGTTTGTCACAGAGAAATGAGCAGAGTTTTCTATCAATTGCTGCTTATTTTCTCTCTATTTTCTTTGTGCACTTAGTCAATAAACAGGATTTATTACACAGATGTAAAAACTGTTAAAATTCATTTGGTCAAGTTTGGATGTGAGGAGGTTTTGTTGAGTCCTGACACACATGAGACAACAGATATTGTGTTTGATTCTCTACATTTGGTTACAAATATTTCAATGTTGTTTAATCAGAATTCAAGACGTCAGAGGAAATTTAACCTACAGCCTCAAATCTCACATTCCCAAATACTATTTACAACCTGAGAGCTGATGTTATAATAATATTTGTAAAGTGGAAACTCCTCTCTTCCATCTTTCCCGTGTGACCTGAATGCAGCATCAGTGTTACAGGGTGTGACTCCTGTGAACAAACTGACATAGTGTGATATTACATAGATTTAAATGTCTCTTTACTGATGTTGTTTGAAGCTGCCAAAAGGCTCAGTGAAGTTTTGACACGTCTTCCTGCAGTGAACATCACAGCAGGTTAACAAGAGAAATGTGAAACCTGATGCACAACACAAGAGGGCGCCCTCATCCTGCTAACCAGGGATGTAGTGGAGGTTAAAGCACCTCTACTCAGTTTGTCTGCATGTTTTAAACCATGTTTTTAAGCCCATCAGAAACTTTCTAATGTCTCATACATCATGGTCAGGGGTTTGGGACTTCTGTTAGTCAAAGTGAATTCTCCTTTTCTATTAAAAACAACATAAATGAGTAATTTTCCTGGTGGTAGTTTGTCTTGTGTCCCTCACTAACCAAGGCATTTACTGTATGTCCTCCTTCATTTCACTTTTTAAAAACCTCACCTGTGTTTTTAATGTTTTAACACTGTTCTAGTAGATTTTCTACTAACTTTAGTTTTTTTTCTGCCTGCTACTGAAGTTCAGGTTGACCACAGTGTGTTTGGGTTGTGTGTCAGAAGGTTATTCTCATATCGATGCTTTTTTTTGTGAAGAATTGTGTCGATAGCACTGATCAATAAATATCAGTAGTGGAGGTTAAAGCACCTCAACTCAGTTTGTCTACAGTTTCAGTTAAGAACATATTTTTAGTCTGATAAAAACCTTTATCGTAAAAGTGCATTGTGTCACACATCATGGTAAATGGTGTCAAACCGATATTAGTTCTTTAGTTATAGTTATTTAGTGAGGAACCATACTGTCACTGATTTAATGCACCACCCTGCCAGCACGCTCTGTGACCCAAATCAAACACACCCGAGATGTTGCAGACCAACAAGGTGCATGCTGGATCTGACCGACCTGCTAAATGCTAACATGCTCATGGTGGATCCTCCAGCGGTGACTTGTGTGTTCACTGAGGAACTTTTCCGTCAGTGAGGTGTGTGTGAGGCCTTTCTGCTGTTTGTGACAATATCCCTGATGTGACTGCAGAGCCTCATTCAGCTCAACATGTCTGAAAACTTTGAGGAGCAGCAGAGTTGAACCTGGAGCAGATCATGGAGGACTTCACGGTGCACGAGACTCACAGAATGACGCCAGACAAACTCACTGATGGATGTAACTCACTGTACAGAGAGGGACGTCAACAAACACTGTGTTGTATAGAAACGGAGCATTGTGTGTGTGTGTGTGTGTGTGTGTGTGTGCGCTACATAGTGTGTATAAAACTCTCCTTTACTTTAACAGGTGTGTATGCAGCTGCTGTAGAGTTTCTATAGTTTATAGACTCCATGTTGTCTGCTGGTTGATGTTTTATTCTGCTGTTGATTCTATAAGAAGTGGCAGGTTATTTTATTTATGTGGCTTAATAATGCTTGTTGTACCCGCCGTGGTGTCTATAGACTTATTTTTTGTTCGTTATTTTTGTTTAATTGTTTGATTTTTTTGTCTTTTTTCTGATTAATTTTGAAAAGGCTGCACTGGGGAAGGCTGTTGTATAGATATAATTGATGCTGCAAAGTGCGTCAATAGAAATAGAATTGAATTGTTGGTTTGGACATCAGTGCTCTGTGGTGTGATGTTGTTTAGTGTGTTCATTGACTTTTAATGCAATTTATTTTGTAGCCTAAAGGCGTAACAGTAGTATTGAGAACTTTGATCCACACATTAACTGCAGAAGCAGCTGATCTGGTTCAATCACGTCTTTCTGGATTCAGAGTTGCAGCAAAAATCATTGTTTGATGATATTTGTTTAGAAAGAAAATTGAACTGAATTTGAGGATGAGTCAGAGAAATATGGAGCCATCACCAAGAAGAATTTTAAAACTAAAAACTTAAATGTTTTCAAATGTGGAGCAGGTTTTAACCGAGGCTTCGTTGTAAATGAGGAACAGAGGCTATGTTCAAATCGCATACTTTTTACTTTCACTACATACTGCAGCTGTCCTTACAAAGTACCAGTGGTGTGCAGTCAGAGTAGGCACTGCAGGCACGTGGCTATCAGCAAAAATGAAATTATTCAGTTAATGTTAGGTTTATTTTTCGATTTCAGATACCTTACAATAGGTTTGAATGTGGCAGCATTTGTTGCTTTTCATGGCCTAATAAAAATGACTCAACATCACCATCTTCTGTCCAGGCAGAGGCTGCATAAGCTATTCAGCCTTGCGTTGTATGCTAGCCTTGCCTGTGGGAGGCAGGAAGGTAGCTGCTGCCAGCACAGAGCAGACACAGTGCTGCTGTGCCTGCTCTGTGCTGGCTTTCCATCGTGTTATCGTAATGTAACCCGGGCACTTAGCAGAAACCCAGACTATTGGAACCCGACAACGCCACTGTGGGAATTTCACCCAGAGAATAACCCAACCAAATTATACAAGTTCTTTGATAAAGAGATGGTGCAGAGACGTGAGTTTCAAGTTTCAGAATCAAATAACTTTTATTTAAATTAAAAAATGAATGATTAGCTGCTGCAATGATAAAAGCTGCAAGAGAGACCAGGTTAGAAAAATAATGTCCTTTATTACAAAAATAGAGTTAAAATATTTTTAAAATGTCACTACAACACTAACCTTACCAGTACAGGAGGAAGGATGCCAGGAAACCCACAGGAGGAATGGAGTGAGGGGGAGAGGAAAGGCAGAATACTTCACCACCACCACCAGTAGTTGGAGAAACACACAGTTACTTACACTCACACTGCAAGGTAAAGAGCACACAAAGGTTAGGAGGACACAGCAAGCCACATGCATTAAGAACCCCAACACAAGAAGAATCCCTCCACCCAGTGACCGGCCACCTGCAAGGATATAGCAATCCAACCGTCCTGTTAATGTGACAAGTTAAAGAAGGCTATAAGAGTACTACTGTTAATGCAAAAGCATAGTAAGTTCATAGGAGGCTAAGAATGATGTTAAAATCTGTAATGAGGTTAAAAAGATCATACATTACATCATATATACAAGAATTGTCTAAAACCATTAAAAGTGGGTAAAATAGTTAAAACCTGTCATATGTTGTTTAAAAAGGGTTAAAACGTTATGTTACATTGGTTATTTTATTCTTTATTGTAAATGTAAGATGCAAAAGTAGTGATCTGAGATCTACAAGATGGTCTTAATCCAGGGTCCTGAGATCGATTACTTCTGTCTCCACTCACAGAACAGGGGAAGTCGCGGTATTTCCTCATTAGAGTAAAGTTCTCACTGAGGAAACATCACCATCACTCTCGTGATTATTTCGCCCCATTTTCAGGTATGTTGTCGGTGTTAAAACAAATTTAACATGGTTATAATCATCCGTTAACTTGTCATGAGTTTTCCAGAGACTTTATGTGACATCTTGAGTGAATTAAAGTTAAGTTTTGCCGAGTGGTAGTAAAATGTGAGTGTGAGCGAGGTCCCCATTTGGAACATAAACCAACATAACCAACATAAACCAACATAAACCGACCACGGACGTGCCGAGCGCCGCCGCCATTTTATGAATTTACATGTACACATATTGTTGCGTTTTGCACTGTTGTCGATATAATAATGTTTCATGCACTTAAGTGATTTGTATGACAATTTATTGCCTTAAGCTATTTTGTAGTGGCAGTAATATTAGAGAAGATAAGAAGTATGTCTCGGGTAAATACAGTGTAACTGAAAAGTGGTGTGTACTTTCTACTACTCTCTAAAAAAGATACATTTCCTGTTTTTGTAATTTGTAAATTGTTGTATCTTTGTAAAAGCTCTTGATTAGAGTAAAGTTCTCACTGAGGAAACATCACCATCACTCTCGTGATTATTTCACCCCATTTTCAGGGGCGTAACATTAACTGGCAGAGAGCTAAGAATGTTCACTTCCTGATTACCTATACAACAGTTGGTTTACAGATAAACAAAATAAATGCCCCGTCCCCTATTACAACAAGAAGCATATGTTGGTGTTGGGCCACCACTTTAAACAAAAAGAAATAAACAAATTAACAAAAGCAAAACACACTAACCACAAATGCAGAAATTAGAGGTAAACGGGTAAATATATTATTAAAAATAATCAACATGCAAAACCCCAATACAACCCAAAATAACTTAATCAGAAATAGGAAAAATAAATAACTAAGGGACAAAAACAGCAGTGGCAACAGAGCTCCTCCTCCGCCACGTACAACCAATTACTTATTATTATCACCAGTTTCCTCGTTCCTATTATGAAAGTCATGCGTTATTATCCATAGTGTTAAAACAAACTATGAATGGAGACATTTCAAAACATACCTCGAGCCGCGAGTTACGGTGACCAAACAATTGGCCCACGTTTGATCCTCCAGCACGCGAACGCAGCTGCGACGGAAAGCTCACCCATTACATAACGTTACTCACCTCCTCTTTGTCTTTGTGTTACTCGGCGGGAAAACTTCCAACTAACTTGACGTATCGCTCCGCGTATTACTCCGCCATAACTTATAGTCCGCAGTCAGGTGCGACCCTCCGCCGCTGGAAGTAGTCCACTGTTGTTTTCACTATTTTAGCTTTCATTGGCCTTATTCTCTGTGGATAACCGGTTAGCACCACACTTAAATATTATTACCGTTATTTAGTAATAGTCCTGTTATTTTCTTACTCTGACTTATTCTGTCTTACTCAATAATGGCGGCAACGTCTCTGTTTTTCCTTGGCATCACCTCACTCCACCGTTTCTCTTTTTTTCAACTTATAACTTACAGACATGAGTTAAATGAATGTTGACAACCCAGATAAAACTCACAATTAGTCAAGACAATTTACATCTCTAAGTTTAACTTTTGAAAACTTATAAACTTGTGTTCAATCTGAAAAAAGAAGAGGAAACATGGTAAAAATCTATATTTCTGAAAGAATATACCTCAGAGGGAGTAGCCCTCCTACATTTTCAGACTACTTTAAGTTACCTTACTCCTCAGAGCCTTACTTCACTGCAATCACTGGCTCTGCTGTGGCTCAACCGGGGGAGAGGCAAAAGGCTGAATCTTTCCCTAAAAATGTTTAGATTGACCATATTACTCCTAAGATATAATATGACATTAACAGACTTAAGTTTTTCTGCAACATACCTTTTCAGTATGGGATTACAGAGCATCAATTTGGACGGCTCAGGACACAGCTGCACTACATATCTATATACAGAGGGAGTGGTTAAACTCACTATAAAACAATAGAGCCATTTTCCCTCAAAAAATCTCTCCCTTACCTGAACAAACAGTGTTGACCTGCCACACATCTACCAGGAGTCAGACAAAGAGACTCTAATCACCCACACCTGGACTTAAGAAGGCAGGCAGCTCCACTCAACCACACCTACAAGGGGGGGTGCTCCCTGCCTAGGTGCTGGCCCTCACACATAGAATTTTACAAGTAAATTTCGGGCAATTGAACACGAGCTTACAAGATGTAGCTTGTCCGGTCCGCCATCTTGCCGCTTTTCTTCCACTATCTATCTTGTAAGGGCACCGTCGCTGCATCCTGTGCTGAGTGCCGCCCACGACGACTGTGATTGGTTTAAATAAATACAAATAAGCCAGAGCGTTTGAGTAACTAACAAAGGTGATGAAATGGCACCTTGTGATGCACCTGTGTAGAGAACTCATCTCTGACGCCTCACCTTTTACACACATTCAAGGACGCCATCACTTCAAATAAATAAAGCTGAAATTATTGCCTTTGTTAGTAGTTGTTTGGTTCATGATACTCGCTGACTGGAGGATTTTTTTTTTAATTGCCCTCCTGTATTTCAACTTAAAATAACCCATGTTTCACAAAAGTATTCTGTTTTCTGTTGGACTCATTCTACTTCATGCTTCCACCTACTGAAGTTCAGGTCGACCACGGTGTGTTTGAAGAACATTTTATTCAAAGGTGATACTTTAATACGAACAGCTTTCTTTACAACTATCCGTAATTCTTTAATAATTTTAAGGGTGTGATGAAAATAAAACATTTGAGTGCAATCTCTGTTGATTAGCTGTGAAAAAGCTGCAAAAAAAAACAAACAAACAAAATTTTATCCATGTTACAGATTCATGGATTCATATTAATCTACAAATTAACTGCAGAAGCAGCTGATCTGGTTCAATCGTGTCTTTCTGGATTCAGAGTGGCAGCATACTGCAGCTGTCCTTACAAAGTACTCACTGTTGCATGCAGTATTGGGACATACTACTTCGCCTTGACCTTTGAACCTCTGGCTCATATATCTGCTGCACAGAGGATTGTGGGTCAGAACAGCCAGAAAAGTGTTGCTTACTTGCATTCTGCTAAATGTGACCAGATGTAGTAGGACATCCTGGTATTTTTGGCATACTGCATTTGACATACTATGTATTGGGGACATACTAAATCTTTTTCTGTCATACTAAATAGTATGGTAGTGTGGGTATTGGAACGCACAGAGTTAAAATTCACAAGCTCCGCTTCCTGGAATGAATCATAGCTTGATAACCCCTCCCTCCTCTTGCTGCTCTCAAACACAGCCAGCTCCACTCTGTCCATTTATTTCCTTGTTCTCTCCCCTTCAGATCTACAGTTTGAAGATGGGTGTAACCAACATGGAGGTGACGTGCAAGAGCTGACAGACTCCATTCACTGCATAACACATGTTCTTTAGATCAGAGCTCAAACTAGTTTCAGTTATACAGAAGAGAAACTCAGACAGTCGTTGTCACTGAGAGGTGAAATGGCGCAGAAAGGAGTTCAGCTGGAGCAGGATGCAATCTCTTGTTCCATCTGTCTGGATCTACTGAAGGATCCGGTGGCTACTTCCTGTGGACACAGCTACTGCATGAACTGTATTAAACGCTTCTGGGATGGAGAGGATGAGAAGAAGATCTACAGCTGCCCTCAGTGTAGGCAGACCTTCACACCGAGGCCTGTCCTGCTGAAAAACACCATGTTAGCAGCTTTAGTGGAGGAACTGAAGAAGACTGGACCCCAAGCTGCTCCTGCTGATCACTGCTATGCTGGACCTGAAGATGTGGCCTGTGATGTCTGCACTGCGAGGAAACTGAAAGCCTTCAAGTCCTGTCTGGTGTGTCTGGTCTCTTACTGTGAGAAACACCTCCAGCGTCATTATGATGTGGCTCAACTAAAGAAACACAAGCTGGTGGAGCCCTCCGAGAAGCTCCAGGAGAACATCTGCTCTCGTCACGACAAGGTGATGAAGATGTTCTGTCCTACTGATCAGCAGTGTATCTGTTATCTCTGCTCTATGGATGAACATAAAGGCCACGACACCGTCTCAGCTGCAGCAGAAAGGACTGAGAGGCAGAGAAAGCTGGAGGTGAGTCGACTCAACATCCAGCAGAGGATCCAGGACAGAGAGAAAGATGTGAAGCTGTTCCAACAGGAGGTGGAGGCTGTCAATCGCTCTGCTGATAAAGCAGTGGAGGACAGTAAGAAGATCTTCACCGAGCTGATCCGTCTCATGGAGAAAAGAAGCTGTGATGTAAAGCAGCAGGTCAGATCCCAGCAGAAAAGTGAAGTGAGTCGAGTCAAAGAGCTTCAGGAGAAGCTGGAGCAGGAGATCACTGAGCTGAAGAGGAGAGACGCTGAGCTGAAGCTGCTGTCACACACAGAGGATCACAACCAGTTTCTACTCAACTACCCCTCACTGTCACCACTCAGTGAATCTACATCCAGCATCAATATCCGTCCTCTGAGCTACTTTGAGGACGTGACGGCGGCTGTGTCAGAAGTCAGAGATAAACTACAGGACGTTCTGAGAGAGAAATGGACAAACGTCTCACAGACAGTGACTGAAGTGGATGTTTTACTGTCACAACCAGAGCCCAAGACCAGAGCTGGGTTCTTAAAATATTCACGAGAAATCACACTGGATCCAAACACAGCACACACATATCTGTTATTATCTGAGGGGAACAGAAAAGCAACAGTAATGAAGCAACAACAGTCTTATTCTAGACACCGAGACAGATTCACTGGATGTCGTCAGGTCCTGAGTAGAGAGAGTCTGACTGGACGTTGTTACTGGGAGGTGAAGAGGAGAGGGGGAGGAGTTGATGTAGCAGTCGCATACAAGAGTATCAGGAGAGATGGGAGGTCGAATGAATGTGGGTTTGGATACAATGACAAATCTTGGGCGTTAGATTGTAACCAAAACAGTTATAGCTTTTGGTACAACAAAGTCCAAACCCCCATCTCAGGTCCTCAGTCCTCCACAGTAGGAGTGTACCTGGATCACAGTGCAGGTATTCTGTCCTTCTACAGCGTCTCTGAAACCATGACTCTCCTCCACAGAGTCCAGACGACATTCACTGAGCCTCTCTATGCTGGACTTTGGCTTCATTCCATTGGAGTCACTGCTGAGTTGTGTAAACTGAAATAGACAGAAATCATTTGAGGGCTGAGATTCTGCTCAAACAAACTGATTGTGTTGATGAAGTGAATCTGAACATGAGATCATTGAACAAGAGTCATTTAACAGACTTTACTGATGGGATGTGTGAACAAACTGAAGGTTTATATAATCAATAAACAAATATGAACAAAGTATTTTCTTCCTGTCTTCATTCCAGGGTATCATACAAAGCTGATGGAGAAAATGTGAAACTAATATGAGAGAATAGCTGAGGCAGTTTTTCCTCCTGAAACACCACAAAGTCCAGTGTTCATGTTTAGAGTCAGTCAGTCTCTGTCCTTTCAAATAAAACAGTTTGTCACAGAGAAATGAGCAGAGTTTTATATCAATTGCCGCTTTTTTTCTCTTTAATTGTTTGTGCACTTAGTCAATGAACAGGATTTATTACACAGACTTAAAAACTGTTAAAATTAATTTGGTCAAGTTTGGCTGTGATGAGGTTTTGACACGTCTTCCTGCAGTGAACATCACAGTAGGTTAACAAGAGAAATGTGAAACCTGATGCACAACACAAGAGGGCGCCCTCATCCTGCTAACCAGGGATGTAGTGGAGGTTAAAGCACCTCTACTCAGTCTGTCTGCATGTTTTAAACCATGTTCTTAAGCCCATCAGAAACTTTCTAATGTCTCATACATCATGGTCAGGAGTGTGGGACTTCTGTTAGTCAAAGGGAATTCTCCTTTTTTAGTAAAAACAACATAAATGAGTGATTGCCCTGGTGGTAGTTCATCTTGTGTCTCTCACTAACCGACGTGTTTACTGTATGTCCTCCTTCATTTCACTTTTTAAAAACTTCACCTGTGTTTTTAATGTTTTAACACTGTTCTAGTAGATTTTCTACTAACTTTGGGTTTTTTTCTTCCTGCTACTGAGGTTCAGGTTGACCACAGTGTGTTTGGGTTGTGTGTCAGAAGGTTATTCTCATATCGATGCTTTTTTTTGTGAAGAATTGTGTCGATAGCACTGATCAATAAATATCAGTAGTGGAGGTTAAAGCACCTCAACTCAGTTTGTCTACAGTTTCAGTTAAGAACATGTTTTTTAGTCTGATAAAAAGCTTTATAGTTAAAGTGCATTGTGTCACACATCATGGTAAATGGTGTCAAACCCATATTAGTTCTTTAGTTATAGTTATTTAGTGAGGAACCGTACTGTCACTGATTTAATGCACCACCCTGCCAGCACGCTCTGTGACCCAAATCAAACACACCCGAGATGTTGCAGACCAACAAGGTGCATGCTGGATCTGACCGACCTGCTAAATGCTAACATGGTAGGCAGGTAGGTAGGTACTTTATTATTCCCCGAGGGGAAATTTCTGAGTTACAGCAGCAAGGGATAGATCAAGCACACAACAAGATTAAGAATAGAATAAGAATAAATAAGATTTAAAATAGGCATTAGCAATAAATACTCTTAAAAGCTTGTTAGCAAGTTCCAGTAGTAATGTCCAATTGTGATGCATGTTTGACTGAACTGGTGAATGGATGAGTAACAGTGTGTGTGTGTGTGTATGTGTGTGTGTGTGTGTGTGTGTGTGTGTGTGTGTGTGTGTGTGTGTGTGTGTGTGTGTGTGTGTATTATTTAGTTAGTCCAGAGATGAGTTGTACAGTCTGATGGTAGGAAGGAGCTTCTGTGCCGCTCCGTGGTACACCGAGTTAGGAGAAGTCTTTTGCTGAACGTGCTCCTCTGTCTGGCCAAAGTGTGGTGAAGTGGGGGGGGGGGGGGTGTTGTCCATAATAGCCAGCAGCTTAGCCAGCACTCTCCTCTCAGCCACCGTACCGGCTGGATCCAGGCTGACTCCAAGGACAGACCCCGCCTTCTTTAACAGCTTGTCTATCCAGCCGGCATCTGTGGCTTTAATGCCGCTGCCCCAGCATACAACAGCAAAGAAGAGGCCCCCCCCCCACTGACTGATGGAACACACTCAGCATTGTCCTGCATACACCGAAGGACCCCCCCCCCCCCCCCAACACATCCGCAAATTGCAGAGTCATCCGCAAATTTCTGTAGGTGGCATGACTCTGAAGTCGGATGTGTAGAGAGTGAACAAGAAGGGATCCAGGACCCTCGGGGGGGCCGCTGTATTACTGACCACAGTATCTGACACACAGCCTGCAGCCTCACATACTGTGGTCTGCCAGTCAGGTAATCACTAACCCAGGTCACCAGTGGAGCATCCACCTGCATTGTTCGTAGTTTGTCTCCCAGGAGTACAGGTTGGATGCTGTTAAAAGCACTTGTGAAATCAAAAAACCTAATCTTTACAGTGCTGTTTGCCTTGTCTAGATGGGAGTAGGCCCGATGGAGTAGGTAGATGATGGCATCGTCTACCCCAATGTTAGCCTGATAGGCAATCTGCAAAGGGGTCTAGTCCTCCCTGCAGCAGGGTCTGAGGTGGGCCAGCACAAGCCTTTCCAGAGTCTTCATTATGTGGGAAGTCAACGCCACAGGTCTATAGTCATTCAGTACACTGGGACGGCCTTTTTTAGCTACAGGGACCAGACAGGAGGTTTTCCACATCACTGGGACTTTCCCAAGGCTCAGGCTCAAGTCATGGTGTGGTGTGGAGGTAGGACAGCAGGTGAGGAAGTGGCAGGGAATGGGAATGGCTGAGCAGAAGTACTTGATTCAAACCTGTTAAAAAACGAGTTTAGCTCATCGGCTCTGGCTTGATTCAAACCTGTTAAAAAACAGGTTTAGCTCATCGGCTCTGGCTTGATTCAAACCTGTTAAAAAACGAGTTTAGCTCATCGGCTCTGCTTGATTCAAACCTGTTAAAAAACAGGTTTAGCTCATCGGCTCTGGCTTGATTCAAACCTGTTAAAAAACGAGTTTAGCTCATCGGCTCTGCTTGATTCAAACCTGTTAAAAAACAGGTTTAGCTCATCGGCTCTGGCTTGATTCTCTTCCATGGGCTGGCTGGCCACATTGTAGTCTGTGATGAGTTTCACGCCCGACCACACCTCTCTCTTGTTTTTCCGTTGTAGCTTATTTTCCAACTTCCTCCTGTAGATGTCCTTGCTCTCCCTGATCTTCACCTTAAGCTCCTTCTGTTCTTGTCTCAGTTCCTCTGTATTTCCATCTCTAAAGGCTCTCTTTTTTACATTCAGAAGGGCCTTAAGGTCTCCAGTGACCCAGGGTTTATTATTTGGGAAGCACCGTGCTGTTCTGGGTGGTGCAACATTGTCCTGACAGTTTTGACAGTTTTTTTTCTTTGCCCGTCGTTTCACTCATGCTCATGGTGGATCCTCCAGCGGTGTGTGTTCACTGAGGAACTTTTCCCATCAGTGAGGTGTGTGTGAGGCCTTTCTGCTGTTTGTGACAATAATCCCTGATGTGACTGCAGAGCCTCATTCAGCTCAACATGTCTGAAAACTTTGAGGAGCAGCAGAGTTGAACCTGGAGCAGATCATGGAGGACTTCACGGTGCACGAGACTCACAGAATGACGTCCAGACAGGTGAGTACAACAAACTCACTGATGGATGTAACTCACTGTACAGAGAGGGACGTCAACAAACACTGTGCTGTATAGAAACGTAGCATTGTGTGTGTGTGTGTGTGTGTGTGTGTGTGTGTGTGTGTGTGTGTGTGTGTGTGTGTGTGTGTGTGTGTGTGTGTGTGTGTGTGTGTGCGTGCGTGCGTGCGTGCGTGCGTGCGTGCGTGCGTGCGTGCGTGCGTGCGTGCGTGCGTGTGTGTTTGCTACATAGTGTGTATAAAACTGTCCTTTACTTTAACATGTGTGTATGCAGCTGCTGTAGAGTTTATATAGTTTATGGACTCCATGTTGTCTGCTGGGTGATGTTTTATTCTGCTGTTGATTCTATAAGAAGTGGCAGGTTATTTTATTTATGTGGATTAATAATGCTTGTTGCACCCGCCGTAGTGTCTATAGACTTATTTATTGTTTGTTATTTTTGTTAAATTGTCAGATTTTTTGTCTTTTTTTCTGATTAATTCTGAAAAGGCTGCACTGAGGAAGGCTGTTGTATAGATATAATTGATGCTGCAAAGTGCGTCAATAGAAATAGAATTTAATTGTTGGTTTGGACATCAGTGCTCTGTGGTGTGATGTTGTTTCTCTAGTGTGTACATTGACTTTTAATGCAATTTATTTTGGATATTATGACAGTTTAGTTTGATAACTCTACTAACCTACTGTCAGACAGCTGTTTTGATCAGTAAAAGAAAATTTAACTGAATTTGAGGATGAGTCAGAGAAATATGGAGCCATCACCAAGAAGTATTTTAAAACTAAAAGCTTAAATGTTTTCAAATGTGGAGCAGGTTTTAACCGAGCTTCGTTGTAAATGAGGAAACATAGGCTATGTTCCAAATCACATACTTTTTACTTTCAGTACATACTGCAGCTGTCCTTACAAAGTACGCACTGTTGCATGCAGTATTGGGACATACTACTTCGCCTTGACCTTTGACCCTCTTGCTCATATATCTGCTGCACAGAGGATTGTGGGTCAGAACAGCCAGAAAAGCTTTGCTTACTTGCATTCTGCAAAATGCAACCAGATGTAGTGGGACATCCTGGTATTTTTGGCATACTGCATTTGACATACTATGTATTGGGACATACTAAATATTTTTCTGTCATACTAAATAGTATGGTAGTGTGGGTATTGGAACGCACAGAGTTAAAATTCACAAGCTCCGCTTCCTGGAATGAATCATAGCTTGATAACCCCTCCCTCCTCTTGCTGCTCTCAAACACAGCCAGCTCCACTCTGTCCATTTATTTCCCTGTTCTCTCCCCTTCAGATCTACAGTTTGAAGATGGGTGTAACCAACATGGTGGTGACGTGCAAGAGCTGACAGGCCACATTCACTGCATAACACGTGTTGTTTTGATCAGAGCTCAAACCAGTTTCAGTTATACGGAAGTGAAACTCAGAGTCGTTGTCACTGAGAGGTGAAATGGCGCAGAAAGGAGTTCAGCTGGAGCAGGATGCAATCTCTTGTTCCATCTGTCTGGATCTACTGAAGGATCCGGTGGCTACTTCCTGTGGACACAGCTACTGCATGAACTGTATTAAAAGCTTCTGGGATGGAGAGGATGAGAAGAAGATCTACAGCTGCCCTCAGTGTAGGCAGACCTTCACACCGAGGCCTGTCCTGCTGAAAAACACCATGTTAGCAGCTTTAGTGGAGGAACTGAAGAAGACTAGACTCCAAGCTGCTCCTGCTGATCACTGCTATGCTGGACCTGAAGATGTGTCCTGTGATGTCTGCACTGGGAGGAAACTGAAAGCCTTCAAGTCCTGTCTGGTGTGTCTGGTCTCTTACTGTGAGAAACATCTCCAGCTTCATTATGATGTAGCTCAACTAAAGAAACACAAGCTGGTGGAGCCCTCCAAGAAGCTCCAGGAGAACATCTGCTCTCGTCACGACGAGGTGATGAAGATGTTCTGTCGTACTGATCAGCAGTGTATCTGTTATCTCTGCTCTGTGGATGAACATAAAGGCCACGACACCGTCACAGCTGCAGCAGAAAGGACTGAGAGGCAGAGAAAGCTGGAGGAGAGTCGACTCAACATCCAGCAGAGGATCCAGGACAGAGAGAAAGATGTGAAGCTGCTCCAACAGAAGGTGGAGGCTGTCAATCGCTCTGCTGATAAAGCAGTGGAGGACAGTGAGAAGATCTTCACCGAGCTGATCCGTCTCATGGAGAAAAGAAGCCGTGATGTGAAGCAGCAGGTCAGATCCCAGCAGAAAAGTGAAGTGAGTCGAGTCAAAGAGCTTCAGGAGAAGCTGGAGCAGGAGATCACTGAGCTGAAGAGGAGAGACGCAGAGCTGAAGCTGCTGTCACACACAGAGGATCACAACCAGTTTCTACTCAACTACCCATCACTGTCACCACTCAGTGAATCTACATCCAGCATCAATATCAGTCCTCTGAGCTACTTTGAGGACGTGACGGCGGCTGTGTCAGAAGTCAGAGATAAACTACAGGACGTTCTGAGAGAGAAATGGACAAACGTCTCACAGACAGTGACTGAAGTGGATGTTTTACTGTCACAACCAGAGCCCAAGACCAGAGCTGGGTTCTTAAAATATTCACGAGAAATCACACTGGATCCAAACACAGCAAACACACTGCTGTTATTATCTGAGGGGAACAGAAAAGCAACATTAATGAATCAACAACAGTCTTATTCTAGTCACCCAGACAGATTCACTGGATATTTTCAGGTACTGAGTAGAGAGAGTCTGACTGGACGTTGTTACTGGGAGGTGGAGTGGAGAGGGATAGGAGTTTATGTAGCAGTCGCATACAAGAGTATCAGGAGAGATGGGGGGTCGAATGAATGTGAGTTTGGATACAATGACAAATCTTGGGCGTTAGTTTATAAACAAAACAGTTATAGGTTTTTGTCCAACAAAGTCCAAACCCCCGTCTCAGGTCCTCAGTCCTCCACAGTAGGAGTGTACCTGGATCACAGTGCAGGTATTCTGTCCTTCTACAGCGTCTCTGAAACCATGACTCTCCTCCACAGAGTCCAGACCACATTCACTGAGCCTCTCTATGCTGGACTTTGGCTTCATTCCATTGGAGTCACTGCTGAGTTGTGTAAACTGAAATAGACAGAAGTCAATTGAGGGTTCAATTCTGTGTTTTAACTCTTAAACTCATGTTGTCTCCATGTTTGTTGCTGAGAGCTGATTGTTGTGTCATTTCTTCACTGCTCAGAGATCAGCTGTCAATCAAACATCATGGTGGTACTTTGACATCTTGTCATCAGTTGTTCTGTAAATGTTTGAGTGTCTTCAGGTGGCGCTCCTTCCTGTGTCTGTTTCACTGCTCATGATGATGTTTGTTCACCTGAACTGATATTTCTCTGCATGAATATGTAAACTTCTCTGTGCTCTAAAAGATATTTAGTTCTTTCTTTATGCTTTGTATTGACATTTATCTGTTTGGCAGACCTATGAGCTTTATAAACCTGTAATTATCATGATCATAATCAATAAGGAGATCCTTCATTATTCTCGTTCACATCGCTGAGATTCTGCTCAAACAAACTGATTGTGTTGATGAAGTGAATCTGAACATGAGATCATTGAACAAGAGTCATTTAACAGACTTTACTGATGGGATGTGTGAACAAACTGAAGGTTTATATAATCAATAAACAAATATGAACAAAGTATTTTCTTCCTGTCTTCAATCCAGGGTATCACACAAAGCTGATGGAGAAAATGTGAAACTAATATGAGAGAATAACTGAGGCAGTTTTTCCTCCTGAAACAACACAAAGTCCAGTGTTCATGTTTAGAGTCAGTCAGTCTCTGTCCTTTCAAATAAAACCGTTTGCCACAGAGAAATGAGCAGAGTTTTATATCAATTGCTGCTTTTTTTCTCTTTATTTCTTTGTGCACTTAATCAATAAACAGGATTTATTACACAGACTTAAAAACTGTTAAAATTAATTTGGTCAAGTTTGGATGTGAGGAGGTTTTGTTGAGTCCTGACACACATGAGACAACAGATATTGTGTTTGATTCTCTACATTTGGTTACAAATATTTCAATCTTGTTTAATCAGAATTCAAGACGTCAGAGGAAATTTAACCTACAGCCTCAAATCTCACTTTCCAAAATACTATTTACAACCTGAGAGCTGATGTTATAATAATATTTGTAAAGTGGAAACTCCTCTCTACCGTCTTTCCCGTGTGACCTGAATGCAGCATCAGTGTTACAGGGTGTGACTCCTGTGAACAAACTGACATAGTGTGATATTACATAGATTTAAATGTCTCTTTACTGATGTTGTTTGAAGCTGCCAAAGGCTCAGTGAAGTTTTGACACGTCTTCCTGCAGTGAACATCACAGCAGGTTAACAAGAGAAATGTGAAACCTGATGCACAACACAAGAGGGCGCCCTCATCCTGCTAACCAGGGATGTAGTGGAGGTTAAAGCACTTCTACTCAGTTTGTCTGCATGTTTTAAAACATGTTTTTAAGCCATCAGAAACTTTCTAATGTCTCATACAACATGGTCAGGGGTGAGGGACTTTTGTTAGTCAAAGTGAATTCTCCTTTTTTAGTAAAAAAAAACAAACATAAATGAGTGATTTTCCTGGTGATAGTTTGTCTTGTGTCCCTCACTAACCGAGGCGTTTACTGTATGTCCTCCTTCATTTCATTTTTTAAAAACCTCACCTGTTTTTTTAATCTTTCACACTGTTCTAGTAGATTTAATACTAAATTTAGTTTTTTTTCCCGCCTGCTACTGAAGTTCAGGTTGACCACAGTGTGTTTGGGTTGTATATCCATCGTCCTCGGTCTTCCTGTTTCTTCCTGTTATTTCATCTCATGCAGGCGCAGACCCTACGTGTTAGTTGGCCGTTGACTGTAGTCGGGGTGGGCAGTTAGTTCCAGAAGAATATATACATATTCTTACACAGACATCACTAACTTTAGATTCACCAGAGGTAGCTGACATTCCACGCACATTATGGGCACAAAGTAAATATGACGTGGGGTTAATAAGAGGGGCGGCACCTGTAGAAGTAACACCAAAATCTCTTTACCGCCCCTGTAAGGAACAATACCCATTGAAACCAGAGGCAGTACAAGGTATAACACCAGTGTTTGAATCACTGTTAAAGGCAAAGGTTATTGTTCCATGTGAAACATCCCCAGTGCGCACACCAATATTTCCAATAAGAAAGATCAGAGATGCTGGCCAGCCAGAGGAATGGAGATTTGTACAAGACCTGCAGGCAGTAAATTCAGCAGTGCATGCTCAAACACCTAATGTTCCTAATCCACATACTATTCTGTGGCAAATTCCAACAACAATTCAGCCAGACGACAGTACATTGTTGAAATAGGTGGATGATTTGTTTCTTCATCATCAAAACAGGCCTGTGAAATTGATACAAAAGCGCTGTTGCAACATTTGGCAAAGAATGGTCACAAATGTAGCATAAATAAATTACAATTGGTTTCAGAGAAAGTGACTTTTCTGGGACATGTGATCACAGCAGAGTGCAAATTCCTCTCTCCCAAGCGTATTACTGCCATTCGGCATATTCCATGACCTATAACTAAAAAGCAAGTTATGTTTTTTCTAGGTATGACGTCATACTGTAGACAATGGCTTCCTCATTATGCAGAATTGGAGTCTTCATTGTCTAATATTGCGCATGCTAAAGGCCTGACTGCTCATCAAAGAGTGACATGGACTGACGAAACTGATGAAGCTTTTGTTGGCTTGAAGACAGCTTTACAGTCCTATCGACCTTAGGACTGCCTGACATGACTAAACAGTTTACACAGACTGACATCTGTGTTACTTCAGGAACATGGAGGTAAAACAAAGACCTATATCTTATTCTTCACCTAAGCTAGATGTAGTGGCAACTGGACTCCCGAGGTGTCTTAGGGCAGTAGCAGCAGTGGAGAAAGCTGTGCTTACATCACGTGACTTTGTAGGCTATCAAGATTTAACCCTTTTGGCACACTGTGAAAACACAGGCAGTTTCTTACATCAACAGGCAAAACAATTGCACATTATAGGCTGGTGGCTGATTTACTAGAGTCTATTCTGTTACCTAAACAAATTGCCATTTGTAAATGTGAGGCTCATGTTAATGACTCTGATCCTGTTTCACAGGGAAATGCCAGAGCGGACGCGGCTGCTAAGAGAGCAGCTACTCTACCTCTTATTTCACCACAACTTGTTTCTACCTCTCAAACTGTTGCATTAACGCCTTCTGCTGATTTACAGGAACTGCAGACGGGGCCACACAAGATGAGAAGATTTTGTGGAAAAAGTCCAATGCTTGTGTCAGGGATGGTGTTTGATATGGGCCTGATGACATACCATGTTGGCCGAGATGTCTGTATCCGTATTATGTTAAGTTGAAGCATGGGCGTGACCATGCGTCCAAAGGGAGGATGCAGATATACATAGATACTGGTTCACTAAGGGGTTTCAACATATGCCCAGAATTTTTGTCACTAACAATGAGTAAAGGCAAGAAATATTGTTTGGTAATCGTTGACATGTTTTCCAAATGGGTTGAAGCTTTTCCCACACCCAGGGCAGATGCCAGTGCTGTTGCCAAGGGTTTGGTAAGGGGAAATTATTCCCAGATTGGGAATACCATGTAAGATCTCAAGTGACAATGGCACACACTAGGTTAGTATGGTTTGATATGAGAACACACTGTGCATATCACCCAGCCAGCGGAGGAGCAGTAAACGAGAGAGAAAACGGCACATTAAAAAACAAGTTGGCAAAGTGTTGCAAGGAAACAGGTCTCAGCTGGACGAAGGCTCTTCCCCTGGTGTTGATGTATATGAGGGCAAGGGTCAGAAGCAAAAGTGGACTCAGCCCTTTTGAAATATTATTTGGGAGACCTTTAAACACGGGGATTGGGCCCCATCAAAGGCTGTTACCCTGGCTGTACAGGCTGTACAGATTTATGTGAAGATGAAATGCTGCGTTACTGTGCAAACCTTGACACTGTGCTTTTTGATATTCACCAACAGGTGAAAAACGCTCCACCACGTGAGGCAGAAGGCCAACTACACAACCTGAAACCAGGTGACTGAGTCGTGGTGAAGGACTTCAGGAGGAAAGGTTGGAGATGTCCTAGGAGGCAGGGTCCTTATCAGGTGTTACTCATCATGGCATCAGCAGTAAAAATTGCAGAGAGAGCCACGTGGATTTACACCAGCCACTGCAAAATGGTTTCCAGAACTGTTGGATGACCTCACACCCACTGTGCATTAATATCATTACAAACCGTACTACCAAAAGCCAAGCAGAGATGCCATCAGACAAGTCGTGGCATCCATTCAGACAGCTTGGGTGTGGCTTGCGTGGAAGGATCGGCTTTTGCCTATCATTGGCATAATTGTGGTGTTTCCTAACTGGTGGGCCCTAGATAAAGAGTGAGCTCACAATCACACGCACGCAGACTTTGACCGGCAAGAGAGAACTGTTTCAAGACCCCCGGTGGAAGCCATGGTGTTTCTATGTCCACAACATCAGTATTCCTGGTGATCGTTCCTGAGGTTGTTTGAATTTATCTTTTTACATTTTAGTTTGCTTACTCATATTTAGCATGTATTTCATATATATGTATATATATTTATTTCCTGTTGTCTGGTTTATGTCTATGTATTAGGGTTAAGGTTGACTTATATGTCTGTATGTTCCATTTGATGTGAGCATTGAATGCTCAAAGGGAGGAATTGGGTTGGAAAAATACAAACATGCAGCTTATTCCTAAGGTCTTGACAGGTGACACTCATTGCCCTTGAAGTCTATTTCAGTTTCTGTTGTGCATACCTACTCAACAAACATGTAGTGCCTATTTGAGGACAAGTACCCTAAATGGACAGAAGTGTCAGGCAGAGAGGACAATGTGAAATATACGACTGTGAGCATTCCTGCAAAGGTATAAATGTCGCCAAACTGAGAGACTCAGGGCTCTCAGCCCTGAACATTCTTTGTTGATGGTTGTGTGCCCACTTGCAAGTGTGTATTAAAACTTTAAAAGACGCTCTCTTGTTTTGAGTCCTTATTTAACAAGGGAAATCGCCGCCACAAGAACTTTGATCAACACATTAACTGCAGAAGCAGCTGATCTGGTTCAATCACGTCTTTCTGGATTTAGAGTTGCAGCAAAAATCTTGTTTGATGATATTTGTTTAGTAAGAAAATTGAACTGAATTTGAGGATGAGTCAGAGAAATATGGAGCCATCACCGAGAAGTATTTTAAAACTAAAAGCTTAAATGTTTTCAAATGTGGAGCAGGTTTTAACCGAGGCTTCGTTGTAAATGAGGAAACAGAGGCTATGTTCCAAATCGCATACTTTTTACTTTCAGTACATACTTCAGCTGTCCTTACAAAGTACCAGAGGTGTGCAGTCAGAGGTTAGAAAAATAATGTCCTTTATTACAAAAATAGAGTTAAAATATTTTTAAAATGTCACTACAACACTAACCTTACCAGTACAGGAGGAAGGATGCCAGAGAAACCCACAGGAGGAATGGAGTGAGGGGGAGAGGAAAGGCAGAATACTTCACCACCACCACCAGTAGTTGGAAAAACACACAGTTACTTACACTCACACTGCAAGGTAAAGAGCACACAAAGGTTAGGAGGACACAGCAAGCCACATGCATTAAGAACCCCAACACAAGAAGAATCCCTCCACCCAGTGACCGGCCACCTGCAAGGACATAGCAATCCAACCGTCCTGTTAATGTGACAAGTTAAAAGAAGGCTACAAGAGTATTACTGTTAATGCAAAAGCATAGTAAGTTCATAGGAGGCTAAGTAATGATGTTAAAATCTGTAATGAGGTTAAAAAGATCATACATTACATCATATATACAAGAATTGTCTAAAACCATTAAAAGTGGGTAAAATAGTTAAAACCTGTCATATGTTGTTTAAAAAGGGTTAAAACGTTATGTTACATTGGTTACTTTATTCTTTATTGTAAATGTAAGATGCAAAAGTAGTGATCTGAGATCTACAAAATGGTCTTAATCCAGGGTCCTGAGATCGATTATTTCTGTCTCCACCCACAGAACAGGGGAAGTCGCGATATTTACTCATTAGAGTAAAGTTCTCACTGAGGAAACATCACCATCACTCTCGTGATTATTTCGCCCCATTTTCAGGTATGTTGTCGGTGTTAAAACAAAGTTAACATGGTTATAATGATCCGTTAACATGTCCATGTTTTCCAGAGACTTTATGTGACATTTTGAGTGAATTAAAGTTAAGTTTTGCCGAGTGTAGTAAAATGTGAGTGTGAGCGAGGTCCCCATTTAGAACATAAACAAACATAAACCGACCACGGACGTGCCGAGCGCCGCCGCCATTTTGTAAATTTACATGTACACATATTGTTGTGTTTTGCACTGTTGTCGATATAATAAGAATGTTTCATGCACTTAAGTGATTTGTATGACAGTTTATTGCCTTAAGCTATTTTGTAGTGGCAGTAATATTAGAGAAGATAAGAAGTATGTCTCGGGTAAATACGGTGTAACTGAAACGTGGTGTGTACTTTCTACTACTCTCTAAAAAGATACATTTCCTGTTTTTGTAATTTGTAAATTGTTGTATCTTTGTAAAAGCTCTTGATTAGAGTAAAGTTCTCACTGATGAAACATCACCATCACTCTCGTGATTATTTCGCCCCATTTTCAGGGGCGTAACATTAACTGGCAGAGAGCTAAGAATGTTCACTTCCTGATTACCTATACAACAGTTGGTTTACAGATAAACAAAATAAATGCCCCGTCCCCTATTACAACAAGAAGCATATGTTGGTGTTGGGCCACCACTTTAAACAAAAAGAAATAAACAAATTAACAAAAGTAAAACACACTAACCACAAATGCAGAAATTAGAGGTAAATGGGTAAATATATTATTAAAAATAAATCAACATACAAAAGCCCAATACAACCCAAAATAACTTAATCAGAAATAGTCAAAATAAAATAACTAACTAAGGGACAAAAACAGCAGTGGCAACAGAGCTCCTCCTCCGCCACGTACAGCCAATTATGTCACACAGGAATCACCAGTTTCCTCGTTCCTATTATGAAAGGCATGCGTTATTATCCATAGTGTTCAATCAAACTATGAATGGAGACATTTCAAAACATACCTCGAGCCGCGAGTTACGGTGACCAAACAATTTGCCCACGTGTGATCCTCCAGCACGCGAACGCACGCACACACACACACACACACACACACACAGCTGCGACGGAAAGCTCACCTATTACATAACGTTACTCACCTCCTCTTTGTCTTTGTGTTACTCGGCGGGAAACTTCCATGGATGTAACTTGACGTATCGCTCCGCGTATTACTCCGCCATAACTTATAGTCCGCAGTCAGGTGCGACCCTCCGCCGCTGGAAGTAGTCCACTGTTGTTTTCACTATTTTAGCTTTCATTGGCCTTATTCTCTGTGGATAACCGGACAACACCACACTTAAATATTATTACTGTTATTTAGTAATAGTCCTGTTATTTTCTTACTCTCTCTTATTCTGTCTTACTCAAAAATGGCGGCAACGTCTTTGTTAGCCATCATGATGGAGTTTTCCCTCAGCTGCTCACCGAAGTTATCAATTTTGGCGGTTAGCTTTTCTATAGCTTCGACCAGGGTCGCATTTGGGATTTCCATCTGCTCTTGAGGGGTTTTAATCTTGGCAGGTGGTGCTGGCGATTTTGTTGGGGTAACAGGGGGATTTTTCCTCTTACCAGCGCTGTTGGTTGAAGTTTCCATCGGCGTGTAGTTGTGGTCACGCATGTTTGTTAGGCTCGAGGCTGCAGTTAGCCTAGCTTCAGCTTTCCCGGGAGGCATGTTCGGTCAAAAGTTTTTGTTTTTTTAAAGGCACAGCTTGAACTTCACGGCGGCTCGTGCGTTTCCCAAAGGTCGACTTTACTATTTTAATCTTGTTTGACTGTTAACATATGTAACACAACACAGTATAGAGAATGGCCAATTCAATGCTGCTGCAGAAACCCACAGGCAATAGGCCTCAATTACTTTAGTATTGACACAATTAAATTAACAAATTCAAGAGCGGGAGACATGCATTCAGTTCGACACTACCAAATTTATTGAATTAAATGGAAAAAATTATGGAAATGGATAACCTAAAAAAAAGGGGAGAGCAATCATAAAATTAACAAGATTTATTCAACAACAATAAATAGTTAAAACAGCTTATCCATACCCATTCCAACTGACCCCCTCTTTAGAGCAGAAACCAAAGAAATGCCAAATACTATAGGCCGGGTACTGTATGCGGGGAGACTCTATTGTAACCCCTCTTTAAACCCACCACGTGAGCACAATATGAACTCTTTCACTACACTGCAACCAGCACTGCAAATAGATAATGTATGAAACTGTAAAAAGTGACTATAACCCTTTTGGGCTTACCACACGGCATGCGAAGAGAGGGGAAATGCCACGACTACAACCCCGCAGGTCTCCCACTGCCTAGAAGAACAGAAATAAAAATACAATATAGTGTGAATCAGTTGGTTCTGGTTTACAAAGAATTAAAAGTATTTTAAAATCACAACCACCACAATGTAACATTTAAACTTGGATGTATCCAAATCAACAAATGGGCTGCTGGACACAGCCTCAGTATAAGATCATGTAGAACATCAGTGGTCACATTAATCAGGCTTCGGTGTTAAATGCATCTAGGCAAAGCAGCAGTCTAGCTTCAATCTGAAAAAAGAAGAGGAAACATGGTAAAAATCTAATATTTCTGAAAGGATATACCTCAGAGGGAGTAGCCCTCCTACATTACCAGACTACTTTAAGTTACCTTACTCCTCAGAGCCTTACTTCACTGCAATCACTGGCTCTGCTGTGGCTCAACCGGGGGAGAGGCAAAAGGCTGAATTTTTCCCTAAAAAGGTTAGATTGACCATATTACTCCTAAAATATAATATGACATTAACAGACTTAAGTTTTTCTGCAACATACCTTTTCAGTATGGGATTACAGAGCATCAATCTGGACGGCTCAGGACACGGCTGCACTACACATCTATATACAGAGTAAATGCTTAAACTCACTATAAAACAACAGAGCCATTTTCCCTCCTAAAATCTCTCCCTTAACTGAACAAACAGTGTTGACCTGCCACACATCTACCAGGAGTCAGACAAAGAGACTCTAATCACCCACACCTGGACTTAAGAAGGCAGGCAGCTCCACTCAACCACACCTACAAGGGGCGGTGCTCCCTGCCTAGGTGCTGGCCCTCACACATATAATTTTACAAGTAAATTTCGGGGCAATTGAACACGAGCTTACAAGATGTAGCTTGTCCGGTCCGCCATCTTGCCGCTTTTCTTCCACTATCTATCTTGTAAGGGTACCGTCGCTGCATCCTGTGCTGAGTGCCGCCCACGACGACTGTGATTGGTTTAAATAAATACAAATAAGCCAGAGCGTTTGAGTAACTAACAAAGGTGATGAAATGGCACCTTGTGATGCACCTGTGTAGAGAACTCATCTCTGACGCCTCACCTTTTACACACATTCAAGGACGCCATCACTTCAAATAAATAAAGCTGAAATTATTGCCTTTGTTAGTAGTTGTTTGGCTCATGATACTCGCTGACTGGAGGATTTTTTTTTTAATTGCCCTCCTGTATTTCAACTTAAAATAGCCCATGTTTCACAAAAGTATTCTGTTTTCTGTTGGACTCATTCTACTTCATGCTTCCACCTACTGAAGTTCAGGTCGACCACGGTGTGTTTGAAGAACATTTAATTCAAAGGTGATACTTTAATACGAACAGCTTTCTTTACAACTATCCGTAAATCTTTAATAATTTTAAGGGTGTGATGAAAATAAAACATTTGAGTGCAATCTCTGTTGATTAGCTGTGAAAAAGCTGCAAAAAAAAACAAACAAACAAAATTTTATCCATGTTACAGATTCATGGATTCATATTAATCTACAAATTAACTGCAGAAGCAGCTGATCTGGTTCAATCGTGTCTTTCTGGATTCAGAGTGGCAGCATACTGCAGCTGTCCTTACAAAGTACGCACTGTTGCATGCAGTATTGGGACATACTACTTCGCCTTGACCTTTGAACCTCTGGCTCATATATCTGCTGCACAGAGGATTGTGGGTCAGAACAGCCAGAAAAGTGTTGCTTACTTGCATTCTGCTAAATGTGACCAGATGTAGTAGGACATCCTGGTATTTTTGGCATACTGCATTTGACATACTATGTATTGGGACATACTAAATCTTTTTCTGTCATACTAAATAGTATGGTAGTGTGGGTATTGGAACGCACAGAGTTAAAATTCACAAGCTCCGCTTCCTGGAATGAATCATAGCTTGATAACTCCTCCCTCCTCTTGCTGCTCTCAAACACAGCCAGCTCCACTCTGTCCATTTATTTCCTTGTTCTCTCCCCTTCAGATCTACAGTTTGAAGATGGGTGTAACCAACATGGTGGTGACGTGCAAGAGCTGACAGACTCCATTCACTGCATAACACATGTTCTTTAGATCAGAGCTCAAACTAGTTTCAGTTATACAGAAGAGAAACTCAGACAGTCGTTGTCACTGAGAGGTGAAATGGCGCAGAAAGGATTTCAGCTGGAGCAGGATGCAATCTCTTGTTCCATCTGTCTGGATCTACTGAAGGATCCGGTGGCTACTTCCTGTGGACACAGCTACTGCATGAACTGTATTAAACGCTTCTGGGATGGAGAGGATGAGAAGAAGATCTACAGCTGCCCTCAGTGTAGGCAGACCTTCACACCGAGGCCTGTCCTGCTGAAAAACACCATGTTAGCAGCTTTAGTGGAGGAACTGAAGAAGACTGGACCCCAAGCTGCTCCTGCTGATCACTGCTATGCTGGACCTGAAGATGTGGCCTGTGATGTCTGCACTGGGAGGAAACTGAAAGCCTTCAAGTCCTGTCTGGTGTGTCTGGTCTCTTACTGTGAGAAACACCTCCAGCGTCATTATGATGTGGCTCAACTAAAGAAACACAAGCTGGTGGAGCCCTCCGAGAAGCTCCAGGAGAACATCTGCTCTCGTCACGACAAGGTGATGAAGATGTTCTGTCCTACTGATCAGCAGTGTATCTGTTATCTCTGCTCTATGGATGAACATAAAGGCCACGACACCGTCTCAGCTGCAGCAGAAAGGACTGAGAGGCAGAGAAAGCTGGAGGTGAGTCGACTCAACATCCAGCAGAGGATCCAGGACAGAGAGAAAGATGTGAAGCTGCTCCAACAGGATGTGGAGGCTGTCAATCGCTCTGCTGATAAAGCAGTGGAGGACAGTGAGAAGATCTTCACCGAGCTGATCCGTCTCATGGAGAAAAGAAGCTGTGATGTAAAGCAGCAGGTCAGATCCCAGCAGAAAAGTGAAGTGAGTCGAGTCAAAGAGCTTCAGGAGAAGCTGGAGCAGGAGATCACTGAGCTGAAGAGGAGAGACGCTGAGCTGAAGCTGCTGTCACACACAGAGGATCACAACCAGTTTCTACTCAACTACCCCTCACTGTCACCACTCAGTGAATCTACATCCAGCATCAATATCCGTCCTCTGAGCTACTTTGAGGACGTGACGGCGGCTGTGTCAGAAGTCAGAGATAAACTACAGGACGTTCTGAGAGAGAAATGGACAAACGTCTCACAGACAGTGACTGAAGTGGATGTTTTACTGTCACAACCAGAGCCCAAGACCAGAGCTGGGTTCTTAAAATATTCACGAGAAATCACACTGGATCCAAACACAGCACACACATATCTGTTATTATCTGAGGGGAACAGAAAAGCAACAGTAATGAAGCAACAACAGTCTTATTCTAGACACCGAGACAGATTCACTGGATGTCGTCAGGTCCTGAGTAGAGAGAGTCTGACTGGACGTTGTTACTGGGAGGTGGAGTGGAGAGGGGGAGGAGTTGATGTAGCAGTCGCATACAAGAGTATCAGGAGAGATGGGAGGTCGAATGAATGTGGGTTTGGATACAATGACAAATCTTGGGCGTTAGATTGTAACCAAAACAGTTATAGCTTTTGGTACAACAAAGTCCAAACCCCCATCTCAGGTCCTCAGTCCTCCACAGTAGGAGTGTACCTGGATCACAGTGCAGGTATTCTGTCCTTCTACAGCGTCTCTGAAACCATGACTCTCCTCCACAGAGTCCAGACGACATTCACTGAGCCTCTCTATGCTGGACTTTGGCTTCATTCCATTGGAGTCACTGCTGAGTTGTGTAAACTGAAATAGACAGAAATCATTTGAGGGCTGAGATTCTGCTCAAACAAACTGATTGTGTTGATGAAGTGAATCTGAACATGAGATCATTGAACAAGAGTCATTTAACAGACTTTACTGATGGGATGTGTGAACAAACTGAAGGTTTATATAATCAATAAACAAATATGAACAAAGTATTTTCTTCCTGTCTTCATTCCAGGGTATCATACAAAGCTGATGGAGAAAATGTGAAACTA
This sequence comes from Sebastolobus alascanus, assembly GCA_916701645.2. Classification (NCBI taxonomy): domain Eukaryota; kingdom Metazoa; phylum Chordata; class Actinopteri; order Perciformes; family Sebastidae; genus Sebastolobus; species Sebastolobus alascanus. Next base: position 38,157 of record CAKAOJ020002094.1, read on the forward strand.
ATATGAGAGAATAACTGAGGCAGTTTTTCCTCCTGAAACACCACAAAGTCCAGTGTTCATGTTTAGAGTCAGTCAGTCTCTGTCCTTTCAAATAAAACAGTTTGTCACAGAGAAATGAGCAGAGTTTTATATCAATTGCCGCTTTTTTTCTCTTTAATTGTTTGTGCACTTAGTCAATGAAAAGGATTTATTACACAGACTTAAAAACTGTTAAAATTAATTTGGTCAAGTTTGGCTGTGATGAGGTTTTGACACGTCTTCCTGCAGTGAACATCACAGCAGGTTAACAAGAGAAATGTGAAACCTGATGCACAACACAAGAGGGCGCCCTCATCCTGCTAACCAGGGATGTAGTGGAGGTTAAAGCACCTCTACTCAGTTTGTCTGCATGTTTTAAACCATGTTCTTAAGCCCATCAGAAACTTTCTAATGTCTCATACATCATGGTCAGGGGTGTGGGACTTCTGTTAGTCAAAGTAAATTCTCCTTTTTTAGTAAAAAGAACAGAAATGAGTGATTTTCCTGGTGGTAGTTTGTCTTGTGTCCCTCACTAACCGAGGCGTTTACTGTATGACCTCCTTCATTTCACTTTTTAAAAACCTCACCTGTGTTTTTAATGTTTTAACACTGTTCTAGTAGATTTTCTACTAACTTTAGTTTTTTTTTCTGCCTGCTACTGAAGTTCAGGTTGACCACAGTGTGTTTGGGTTGTGTGTCAGAAGGTTATTCTCATATCGATGCTTTTTTGTGTGAAGAATTGTGTCGATAGCACTGATCAATAAATATCAGTAGTGGAGGTTAAAGCACCTCAACTCAGTTTGTCTACAGTTTCAGTTAAGAACATATTTTTAATCTGATAAAAACCTTTATAGTTAAAGTGCATTGTGTCACACATCATGGTAAATGGTGTCAGACCGATATTCGTTCTTTAGTTATTCTTATTTATTGAGGAACCATACTGTCACTGATTTAATGCACCACCCTGCCAGCACGCTCTGTGACCCAAATCAAACGCACCCGAGATGTTGCAGACCAATAAGGTGCATGCTGGATCTGACCGACCTGCTAACATGCTAACATGGTAGGTAGGTAGGTAGGTACCTTATTATTCCCCGAAGGAAAATTTGTGAGTTACAGCAGCAAGGGATAGATCAAGCACACAACAAGATTAAGAATAGAATAAGAATAAATAAGATTAAAAATAGGCATTAACAATAAATACTCTTAAAAGCTGGTTAGCAAGTTCCAGTAGTAATGTCCAATTGTGATGCATGTTTGACTGAACTGGTGAATGGATGAGTAACAGTGTATGTGTGTGTGTGTGTGTGTGTGTGTGTGTGTGTTTTTTAGTTAGTCCAGAGATGAGTTGTACAGTCTGATGGTAGGAAGGACCTTCTGTGCCGCTCCGTGGTACACCGAGGTCGGAGAAGTCTTTTGCTGAACGTGCTCCTCTGTCTGGCCAAAGTGTGGTGAAGTGGGGGGGGGGGGGTGTTGTCCATAATAGCCAGCAGCTTAGCCAGCACTCTCCTCTCAGCCACCGTACCCACTGGATCCAGACTGACTCCAAGGACAGACCCCGCCTTCTTCAACAGCTTGTCTATCCTGCCGACATCTGTGGCTTTAATGCCGCTGCCCCAGCATACAACAGCAAAGAAGAGGCCCCCCCCCCCACTGACTGATGGAGCACACTCAGCATTGTCCTGCATACACCGAAGGACCCCCCCCCCCCCCCCCCCCCCCCCCCCCCAAACACATCCGCAAATTGCAGAGTCATCCGCAAATTTCTGTAGGTGGCAAGACTCTGAGTTGTATCTGAAGTCGGATGTGTAGAGAGGGAACAAGAAGGGAGCCGGGGGGGGGGGGGCCGCTGTATTACTGACCACCGTATCTGACACACAGCCTGCAGCCTCACATACTGTGGTCTGCCAGTCAGGTAATCAGTAACCCAGGTCACCAGTGGAGCATCCACCTGCATTGTTCGTAGTTTGTCTCCCAGGAGTACAGGTTGGATGCTGTTAAAAGCACTTGTGAAATCAAAAAACCTAATCCTTACAGTGCTGTTTGCCTCGTCTAGATGGGAGTAGGCCCGATGGAGTAGGTAGATGATGGCATCGTCTACCCCAATGTTAGCCTGATAGGCAAACTGCAAAGGGGTCTAGTCCTCCCTGCAGCAGGGTCTGAGGTGGGCCAGCACAAGCCTTTCCAGAGTCTTCATTATGTGGGAAGTCAACGCCACAGGTCTATAGTCATTCAGTACACTGGGACGCCCTTTTTTAGCTACAGGGACCAGACAGGAGGTTTTCCACATCACTGGGACTTTCCCAAGGCTCAGGCTCAAGTCATGGTGTGGTGTGGAGGTAGGACAGCAGGTGAGGAAGTGGCAGGGAATGGGAATGGCTGAGCAGAAGTACTTGATTCAAACCTGTTAAAAAACAGGTTTAGCTCATCGGCTCTGCTTGATTCAAACCTGTTAAAAAACAGGTTTAGCTCATCGGCTCTGGCTTGATTCTCTTCCATGGGCTGGCTGGACACATTGTAGCCTGTGATGAGTTTCACGCCCGACCACACCTCTCTCTTGTTGTTCTGTTGTAGCTTATTTTCCAACTTCCTCCTGTAGATAACCTTGCTCTCCCTGATCTTCACCTTAAGCTCCTTCTGCACTCGTCTCAGTTCCTCCGTATTTCCATCTCCAAAGTCCCTCTTTTTTACATTCAGAAGGGCCTTAAGGTCTCCAGTGACCCAGGGTTTATTATTTGGGAAGCACCGTAGTGTTCTGGGTGGTGCAACATTGTCCTGACAGTTTTGACAGTTTTTTTTTCTTTGCCCGTCGTTTCACTCTTGCTCATGGTGGATCCTCCAGCGGTGACTTGTGTGTTCACTGAGGAACTTTTCCCATCAGTGAGGTGTGTGTGAGGCCTTTCTGCTGTTTGTGACAATAATCCCTGATGTGACTGCAGAGCCTCATTCAGCTCAACATGTCTGAAAACTTTGAGGAGCAGCAGAGTTGAACCTGGAGCAGATCATGGAGGACTTCACGGTGCACGAGACTCACAGAATGACGTCCAGACAGGTGAGTACAACAAACTCACTGATGGATGTAACTCACTGTACAGAGAGGGACGTCAACAAACACTGTGTTGTATAGAAACGGAGCATTGTGTGTGTGTGTGTGTGTGTGTGTTACATTGTGTGTATAAAACTCTCCTTTACTTTAACATGTGTGTAAGCAGCTGCTGTAGAGTTTATATAGTTTATAGACTCATGTTGTCTGCTGGGTGATGTTTTATTCTGCTGTTGTTTCTATAAGAAGTGGCAGGTTATTTTATTTATGACGATTAATAATGCTTGTTGAACCCGCCGTGATGTCCATAGACTTATTTATAGTTCGTTATTTTTGTTTAATTGTCTGATTTTTTTTACTTTTTTCTGATTAATTCTGAAAAGGCTGCACTGAGGAAGGCTGTTGTACAGATATAATTGATGCTGCAAAGTTTGCAATAGAAATAGAATTTAATTGTTGGTTTGGACATCAGTGCTCTGTGGTGTGATGTTGTTTCTCTAGTGTGTACATTGACTTTTAATGCAATCTATTTTGGATATTATGACAGTTTAGTTTGATAGCTCTACTAACCTACTGTCAGACAGCTGTTTTGATCAGTAAAAGAAAATTGAACTGAATTTGAGGATGAGTCAGAGAAACATGGAGCCATTGCCAAGAAGTATTTTAAAACTAAAAGCTTAAATGTTTTCAAATGTGGAGCAGGTTTTAACCGAGGCTTCGTTGTAAATGAGGAAACAGAGGCTATGTTCCAAATCACATACTTTTTACTTTCAGTACCTACTGCAGCTGTCCTTACAAAGTACGCACTGTTGCATGCAGTATTGGGACATACTACTTCGCCTTGACCTTTGACCCTCTTGCTCATATATCTGCTGCACAGAGGATTGTGGGTCAGAACAGCCAGAAAAGCGCTGCTTACTTGCATTCTGCTAAATGCGACCAGATGTAGTAGGACATCCTGGTATTTTTGGCATACTGCATTTGACATACTATGTATTGGGACATACTAAATATTTTTCTGTCATACTAAATAGTATGGTAGTGTGGGTATTGGAACGCACATAGTTAAAATTCACAAGCTCCGCTTCCTGGAATGAATCATAGCTTGATAACTCCTCCC
>CAKAOJ020002095.1:0-21096 GCA_916701645.2 Sebastolobus alascanus
TCAGTACATGTTTAACTTTATTTTTTCAACTGTTATCACATGTCAAGACCAGGTCATGCTCAAAATTGGCAGTAAGTATACAATGACTTATTCAGCACAGTCAGTCAAATGAGGGCCCAAGTAAATTACATGGTTACTTGGACAGCTTTTAAAATTGCACATACGAGTGGGATTGTTGTATGTAACAGGATAGATGTGTGTTTTCACTTTCACGGTCAAATGAGTCAGGCTGGTCTCATACACTGTTCGTAGATATACGAAAAGAAATGCACGGTAATTCGTGTATATCCCACAAAATCAATTTGTCTGGAATTCACGTAATCGTGAACCAGGAAATATAAATAACAGCGAATGACGAGTAGGGAGGAGGTCGGGGTAGGTCAAAAAATACCAGCCTTTCAGCCAGGAGACCAGCGTTTGTGTACCGTGTGAAACCAGAAGTCAACGTTGATTTATTTGTCACGTAACTGACGTACTTAAGTAACGCCACTTTCGGTGTTATTTTAAGGCAAATCACAACCTTTTCCTAAACCTAACTAAGTAGTTTTGTTGCCTTGACCTAAGGAAGTTATTTCCTGTGAAGACTGAAGTTTATTTTGAAAGGACTGTATGCTGGTAACAAGCAGAAATTGACACATTTTACTGGACATTCGTAGGAAAACGAACAAAAAAGGAAGAATAACTTATTCGTAAGATATTATACGAATCGTTGCATGAGCATACGTTGAATGAGCAAGTGTAACAGCTTCTTAGTAAGCAGCTGAGCTTGTGTGGCAGTTACTGTAAAAAGAGAAAGAAAACGAGGGAGGCCTGATCATCATATACTCAAACAAGCATAAAGCTCTGCGAAACTTTTATTTTGAAAATCTTAATATCTTTCCTGATACCATAAAAATGATCAAAGCATCCCTGAGTTCACTGAAACAGAAGTTGCAAACGCAGACATGGTTTATCCTGATGGTATGAACATTACTCAGCAGTGCTGTAAAGAAATAAAACGACCTGACCACCCCTACAGAAAATCATTCTATCCGCAACAGAAATTAAGTTGATATTCAGCAAAAAATGCAAATGCGGCAGATGTAAAAAAAAAAAAAAAAACGCCATCGGGTCGATAGCTGGCACGAATAACTGTCACTGTGTATGTTAATTTTAACAGGGTTCAAGCAGTCCAGCGTTTTTATGTGATGGAAAGAGCTTTCTTACCTCCTCACCAGGTCTCTATCATTAATATTCTGGTCAGTGCCTTGCACTCTCATCTTGGTTGGCCATTTCCCATCTGAAATTAGTTTTTTCCTTTTTTGTACATGGCAGTCTCTTTCAGTAAAATACTGACCAGGTTTAAATAAATAAACAAAAGCCCTTAATGCTAATGAATGCTAATGCGCACATTCTAGGAGTGCACTTTTTAAGAGTGAAGAAAAAAAGAAGAGGGGCTTTGGGCTTGTGCCTCTCAGTTGGTTCATTTGCTGAATCCTGCTGATTATTCAGCTAAATTTATCATCCTTTTTTGCATATAATTATACTGGAGCAGGCCAGTGGACACTGTGACTGTGTAAAATATGTTAAAATGTTCTTCAACAGATTAAAGACAAAGCAGATTCAGAATACTTTGTATATGTGACCCGCTCTATCGAAATGAGTCGGATGTCGCGGCACCGCGTTCTTGTAAAAACACGTTTATTCATGAAAAAGTGGATTTTGGGCTGTTTGGGTTTTTTATACGTTTCTGAATTAATAAAGCCTCAGCTTTAATACAATCTAAGAATCGATGTAAAATTCAAATGATAAATATAGTTTTGAAGCTCTTAAACGTAACGTTGTCGTAACGTTTTTCCCGGAAGACCGCTGTTTATTGACTCGGCTCGATAGAGTTGATTGACAGATGACAGATTGTGGTTGACAGAGGAAGATAGCTGGCTTGACAAGATTAATTCACGTGAGAAAACATCGCTTGACTTTTAAATTAAATTCCCGTTAGAGGTGATACATCTGACGACAACTGGACCGAGTTGTTTCACCGCACCGGGTGATGAGGAGACGGACAGCGGACGCTCCGGGTCGGGTCGGACGGCCCGGCTAACGCTAGGCTAGCTCTCAATCCGCTGATCATCACGGAGAAAGTGAGTTTGAGGAAGGCGAGGAGGAAGATATTCCACTAATGACTGAGCCGATGATGGCACAAAATGTCTCTGATTATAGTTATTTAAATCAGGACAGTGTTAAAGAGATTGTGATCGCCCGTCCGGGAGTACCAGTGTAACGTTAGCTGTAAACTGCACAACAGCACCGCTTGATACCAGCTCTCTACACCGGAGGAGATGGAGAGAAGACGCGACCAAATGAAAGAAATGACTAATGGTAAGTTCTGATAGTTAAGATACACCACCCTTGTTTTATCTGTTTATTTTAAAGACTTTTAAAATCACTAGAGCAGGATAACAAGCATTAATATCAGCTAATAATGTGCGTGTCAGTGTGTGTAGGCTAGCTATAGGTGTGTGTCTGTCTCAGGTGTGTCTCTCAGGTGTCTGTGTGTCTGTCTCTCAGGTGTCTGTCTCCTAGAAATGATTAATTTTAAGAGGAAATGTTTAGTAGTGTTTAATTCACTCAAAGAAGCATTGTATCTGAATATAATCCAGGCAGCTGTTACCTCATCACCACACCAGGTATTATGAAAACAATATCCAGGTGCAAACGTCATTTCTAGGAGACAGGGACAGACAGGGTTGCTGTGAGAGACACAAAAGGTGAGGAAATAATTTTAAATAGCAAAAGAAATATCTTAACATATAGTAAAATTATAGGCTGTTAATTCATCTGATATCACATTGTGATAGGCTATGTTTCTGAATATAAGGCTGTATTAATATTGAAATGATCAGGCCTCATTCAACAAGGATTCAAAATGATGATCAGGCTTCATTCAACAATGATTCAACATGATTTAGTCAGCCTAAAATCTTTGAGATGACTTGATTTTTCACTTTATGCTTTTCACTTTGTCCTTTTGTAGATGAAAACACCTGGTTCTCCATGAGAAGATCAGCTCCCTCCCCTATGACCCTTTCTACGGATACAGTGAGCTCCAGGAGAAGCCAGCAGAAAGAGCGCAGGCACCACATTTCATAGTCTTTCTATTATATCTATATTTCTATTATATATTATATTATATAATATTGTACATACATAATATGTACATAATATTTGTTCATATTCTGTCCATTTTCTAGTATGTTTTTTTATTGTTTGGATATGGACTTGTAAGTTTGTGCATGTTCCTGTGTGCACGTGGCAACATATTTAATATTTTATTATTAAATATTATTCATATAATTATAATTTAATTATTATTCTATTGAAATACACATATATACTATATATTATATCATATGTACAGTATATTTTTTAATATTTTATCAATTTTATTCCATACATTTTGGATTCTTTTCTATATGGACTTCTAGCCCTATCTACTGTACTGCTTGTGGTCATCCACGTGCACGTGGCCACGTGCACGTGATGTGCACGTGTTCACGTGCACATGTATGCGTTAAGGTATGTGTAGGCTACATTATGAAATGTTGGGTGTCACTTCTGACCAAAAAATATTGTGTTCATTTAGACTTGAGTCTTAATAAATGTGTTTTAATCCTGGAAAATGGCTGAATATGAATTATTATCTTTAATGCCCTTTTTCTCAAAAATAACGTTTGATGACAGTCGAACTTTGAAAGAGCATATCTCATAGAATATTTGGCATAGAAAGATGATCTTGGTATTGCCATAAAGCTGAGACTTTCCTCTTTACAGTCAGATAGATAACTCAAAATGTGTTTCTGGGTCCAAGTGACTCATTATGATAGAGCAGGTCACATATACTGTGCATTTTGTGTGTTTTCTATTGCATCTGATCCCTCAACACTGGATTTGAGATGCCATATGGGGTCACTTGATATGCAGACAGTGTCTGTGTAGACTGATGTATTATTGTTCTACTGATTAAGGGACAGGTAATATATCATCTTTTGTACAATGCTGTTTGTGATCCTCAATATAATCCTGTACGTAGAATACAAGAATATGATATACTCATTGATATGATGACATGAAAAGTCTCCAGTGTCTGAGCTTGTGAGAATGTTGTCACCTAAACGTTGGGACATTAGACTGGCCACAAAAGGTTGGGAAACCTATTATGATATCTGTTGTTTGCTAATTTGGCTTCCTATGTGTTCAGTTCATGTAGTATGTTGTATGGTGACGCATTAAGGCCATTAAGGTGTATTGTAGTATTGCTGACAAAAGAAATACACCACCGCCGCAATCTTGGTTTTTGCCCGTCGCCATCTTGGTTTTTTGGAACCAGAAGTGACACGAGAGGGTGGAGCTAATTACAACCGAATGCTAAACAAGACATTTTTAGGCGATCAAAATATTACAATTAACTTTCATGAACTGAAAACACACTGTGAAAGGGTTAAAGTTGTACGACAAAAACATGGACAACACCCAGATTTTTTTGTTTTTCTTGTTCATCCATGACCAGGTATCAAAATGGTTTTGGAGAGGTTTCAGTTGTCTCTACACGCCAGTGGTCCTCCCACACAGGTGTTTTCACTCACTGTGTCTGATCAGATCTCTTTTCAGGACGGTGTGGTTGTGCAAAGACGTGCATGTTTAACATCTCCCTCACTCTCTTATTAATTTTGTTGCAGCTGTTGGGTCAGGGGCAGCTTACACCTTTATCAAAGTTATAAAGTAAATGGACTTTGTTGTTTGTTATTCAATTTATATCACGGCTCAGCTGCAGAAGGCTAATTACCCGTGGTGAAATAAAAGCACCTGCGTCCAGCGTTCAGGGCTTTGAACCTTAACCTTTTTTTTCAGCCGATCAGTCTTCACCTCGTCGCGGTCGTGCTCGTCTGTCTCAGTCTTTTTCAGACATTTGGGCTTTAACTGTGTGATACTCATACTTTGGAGATGTTTCAGTATTATACATCAGATTTGCCTTATTCACTTGATAATAGTTTTTCATACCAGACATCCTACGGGAGACTGCAAGAGACATTTTTATGAGAGACAGTTTAGACAAGTCTGTCATATCCCCCTCTCTGGCTGGGATTGCACAACTTTTTCTTTTTCCTTTGGAGGAGGCTCTGGAGAGATTTGCCTGATAGTTTATGCAGTCTGTAGTTGGTACTCACTGTCCTAAAATTAGGCTATACGTATGCAGTTTGTAGTTGGTGAGCAACAACTAAAAGTAGGTTATTTCATCAACAACCTTGTTTACATGCAATACATGTACATGTATGTATTTGTGCATGCACTTAACTGCTCCTAACTTTAATATATGTATACATGCAAACAGTTCTTTTTAAAAAGCCTTTTTACATTCAGGTAATGCACAGCTCTGTTTGTAATGCACAGTATGCTCTGCCTGCTTATGCATACACTGAATTCATGTGCATAATGGCACATGTTGGTAGCATGTGTTTGTGAATGAGTACCATCACCACCTGGGACCAGCGATCTACATAGCATTACATTAACGTGGCGTTGCTGCTCATCGCCTGCTCCAGAAGGGAGTAAACGCCGTCAGGGGTTGAGAGAGCAGATTATGATGGAAGAGGTTCAGACAGGAGACGGCTCCCTGTTGCTGCAGTCTTCAGCCATAACGACCTTAAGTGGGCCAGGCTCAGGTGAGCTTTCCACTTAAGTCAAATTGGAAAAGATCCTCGGAGCAGAGAGCTAAGTGGCACTGGTGAGCTAGTGAGCTGTCTGTGAAGAGGTTCGGGGAAGTATTATACCAAGCTGAGCTTCTTGTAGCTAAGGAAAGCATTATGGATCTTATAAGAATTTAAACATACACAGTTGAAGGCTTTAAAAAGGAAGAGTAATAATTCAGTGGAGTCTTTTGATGATTGTGATATTGTGTTGTTCACTGAGAAGAGCTTTATGCTTTCATAGTTACACTGCCAGGTTTAGGGACTCAAAGTTGCAATCCGTAAGATTTCAGTCCTGGTTGATCTGGCGACACCCTGTTCACTGGTGGTAGGAGCAAATGCATTTTAATTTTACTACAGGTCCCAGAATAGTGGGGGCAGCAAACCAAACTATTGTTGTTTTAGTAAAGAAGTCAGGAAATAATTGGCCTTTTTTTCCATCATTCTGTGAACAACCGTGATCTGATTTTATGCCGCACACAGCAGGTGTCCGCGAACAGCTAAAGTGAAAGTGGTTGGTTACCTCGCTGAGAAGTTGTAGATATGCAGCCTGTCGCCTGCAGCTCTTCATCTGACAGCTCACTATGTCACTTATTGTTCCATTACTTCCGGCCATATTTCAAACTGATCCGCTGTCAAAAAATGACTAAAATGACCGTTGTCTTGTTTTGTAGATGCATTTTTGATGAACGATAACAGTCCGTATCAAGCTCACTGACAAACACATTGCATTTCCTGTGACTACTTCTTAATATAAGTCGACTTATACCACTTAAATGCTTTTAATATGAAGCTGCAGCAGTAAGAAATTTGCATTAGCACTACATATTACTGCAAATCTATAAATATTGCCATACTTTCATCAGTGGGCCATATGTTTAATCACCATTTGTGTTACCAAATTTTGCGATAGATAGTGACTCAACGGACATTAATTTAAATTGAAAATCTCTTTTTCAGTGCTTGTCCACGTACATTTGGGTATCTGGAGTGCCTACCAACCCACAAACTGTGAAGTAAGAGAACCCAGTCAGTTGTTTGTGGGCTGCCAAGATCAGAAAACGTGATTCAACAAGCCATTCAGATTTCTTCCTTCCTACGTCACACGCAGGCTCATTAGACTATATCGCCCACAGCTTGAAAACTACCTTTGCAAAGATGCACCGTTTTTTTCTCACAAGCCAATTAGAGCATTCTGGCCTTTTTTGGGAGTGGGTCTTAAAGAGACAGGCACTAAAACTGAGTGTTTCAGACAGAGGATGAATACAGGTAACCTGGTGTTTTTTTTTCACAGAACCATCTGAGAAGCCGTCATTGGAAACTGTTTGGAAAAGGGCAGGCACTTTCAAAAAATACTTGGCAGATGATTGGATGCACCATCTGTCAATCAAACTAACAAAAGCAAAACTAAAGGAAGGTGAAAACATTGCCGTACGTTCATTGCTTACTTTGCTCTTCTTTCAATGAAGAAATACTATGATGTTATTGCAACATCCACGCTAACCTCTTCAGGAGCCGCCACTGAACAAATAGTCGCCTCTTCATGTTTTCTCACACTATGGTCTCAGCGGGTCTCACAAGCACCTAAGCCACGCCCGTAGCTGCAGTAGCTCCACAGAGGACGCTGATTGGTCCGTTGTCTGGCGAGCCGGACACAAACACATTACCTGGAGCCTGACAAGATGGATTTTCGTGTGATATTTAATCCCACGATTCCATCGTGAAAATCCAGCTGCCGTGCAAGGTTAGAATACAAGTATTTTCAGACGGACTATGATTATGAGAAAAATAATGCATTTTTTGAACATTAAAGCATGTAAACATGTTCTAGTAGAAACCCAAAATACAAGTATGAACCTGAAAATGAGCATGATATGTCCCCTTTAATTCCCCCAGGGACTACCTACAGTAGATTAAACATGTATTCACCCACACTGTAACATGCTTTGGAAAGAAGCATCCACCATGTTGCTTAACTGGCATACAGTATGCTGTGATTACACTTAAGGGTCAAGCCACGAATGATGATGATGTATTGTTAATGTGATTGAGGCTACAGTCTAATTTGAAGCTGATGAAACGGGTTTGTGTATTCCCACTGTGAGAATTGAAATTGTTCAATGCCTCTAGTTTTATTCTCTTTATGAGCACACTGTGTATTTCATTGAAATGAATATATATTGAAGACGGAACCTCTGTTGAATTGATTTCATTAAACAACCCTATAGGGTTACAAAGTTGATGCAGAGGAATGGCCACAGCATATTGGTATTCTGTGAGGCCATCCGCTCAGCTCTCTAAACCAGAGCCGACATTTAATTTGCAACCAAAATGAGGTGAACTTTGTGTGAAGCGGGTCACTTTACTGCTGTAATCGAAGTGCCCCCTCTTTGCTCTTAATCTGACTCTCACTGTATGGGAGGACGCAGCCATTGGTTGGTGTGTGCGTGTGTGTGTGGGGGGGAGAGAAAGAGTAAGTGTAACCTTTTATAATTTCAACGGTATCATAAAATATGCATAACATATCCCATTTCTTTTTTCTTGGGTCACTTTCATCCAAAGTGTCTCGCAGTAATGGAGGTGAATACTTCAAATGTATCAATGGGAATCCAAGCCTTTAAAGACAACTTGAAGCCACATTTGGAGAGTGCCTTGCTTCAGTAATTCACACTACTCTTCCAAGTTCAAAGTGAATGTTGTGGCGGGACGTAATGCGTGGAAAAATTGTTACAACGTGAGCAGACAGTGGACGAACCCCTCAAGGTGTAGACAGAAGAGGAGGAAGAAATCTTGTGTCACTTTGAAAGTGGTGAAGCTGCAGCGTTCATATGATTGTGGATGTTACCTTTAAGTGGTTGGCGTGAAATTGTGGAAAAATGCTTCAGTGTGTATAATGGATCTTTCATGCCTTATGCACATCGACTCGGCTGCTTCTCGACTTTGTTTAAAATGACTTGTGCAGTTATCTACGAGAGTCTATGGAAGTGATTATCTCAGATTCTTCAACTGGTTATGATATCATCTTCTTGGTGTGGAGAGGAGGTCGTGTTGCTCTGGCTCTACCTGTTTGGCGTCAAGAGGAGGGCGTGTTGCTCTGGCTCTATCTGTTTGGCGTCGAGAGGTGGTCCTGTTGCTCTGGCTCTACCTCTTTGGCATCGAGAGGAGGTTGTGTTACTCTGGCTCTACCTGTTTGGCATCGAGAGGAGGTCGTGTTGCTCTGGCTCTACCTGTTTGGCGTGGAGAGGAGGCCGTGTTGCTCTGGCTCTACCTGTTTGGCGTGGAGAGGAGGTTGTGTTGCTCTGGCTCTATCTGTTTCGCGTGGAGAGGAGGTCGTGTTGCTCTGGCTCTACCTGTTTGTTGTGGAGAGGAGGTCGTGTTGCTCTGGCTCTATCTGTTTGGCGACGCCGGAAGCTGCTTGACATCCTCCTGGATCCACCTTCTCACATGTTCAAATCATATGTATTATTTTTTGTCATATGGATTGTCTATGGTGTATTTTCATTATATTATTACTCTATACACACGACATCTATTGCACGTCTGTCCACCCTGGAAGGGGGATCCCTCCTCTGTTGCTCTTCCTGAGGTTCCTTACATTTTTTTCCCCGTTAAAAGTTTTTTTTTTTGTTAAGTCTTTCCTTTTCCGATGAGAGGGTCGCACTGTAAAGGACAGAGGGTGTCGTATCCTGTACAGATTGTAAAGCCCTCTGGGGCAAATTTGTTATTTGTGATTTTGGGCTATACAAAAATTAATAAATAAAATAAATTGACTTCAAAACCAGGTGTGTGCTCCAATTTCAGTTTGCAGCCAGAAACCGGTTGGAAATTGATTTCCACATGATTCCTCCTTGGTATTATTATTTTTTTCTTTGTTGCCATTTCCTGCCAACTTCTGACTTCTTCTAGGTCGGGCTAATAAATTAATCTTTGTCACACATTTCCACTGAGCTCACTGGCTTTTGTTTCATGGCTTTATTATAAAGGATATAAATAATAAACATATAAAAAAAAAATACACAAGTGTAGCGTTAACTACTAATACATGTAATTATTGATTTGCACTCGTTAAATAAAGAAATACTCAATTCGGGGCACCACCACTTTTTATAGGAAAAGCAGAAACTATTGTGATAGAAGTATTGATCATTAATCAATCTCAAGTCTGAAGTATAAGTTCTGAATTCATTGATCTACAGTTCTGCTTTGAAATACACACACAGACATGACGTAGTGATAAAGTGAAACATTTATTTACCATAAATCGTGATAATTGAATAAATGAAGTGATGAATATACAAATGACTAATTAACACTGGTAATTAATTAATTAATGAATGAATGAATGAATGAAATGAAAATTCAATGAAGCAATTCTGATTGGAACTTTAGTAGTGAGGGAAAGTCTGATTATTCTCTCTAAGCTATAAAAGTTGCAGTTAATAATTTGGAAGATTAGGAAATTTAGAAGATATGTCTGACAAACAACTATTGATCATAAAGCCACGGAACATTCACTTATCGCTGCAGTTGGTTCTGTGGGTCCAGAGGCCGTTTCCTCACACGTTGTCTGGATAGACAAGCCCCTTGGATGGGTTGGATGAGATCGGTTCAGCTGGCCCGGGATACCAAACAGCAAAGCGTGGAGAGCATTCAACTTTCTCGTCAGAACATTGAATGTGGGAGTTGAAGTCCGTTGGCTGATTACTCGTTGAAAGAGATCAAAAAGCTGAAGTCGGATTATCTTCTGAAGCTTTAGAATTTATCTATTTCACGGAAAAACTGGAAATGCTGGCCAAGCACTTAGCATTTAAATCACGCGAGATAAACAAAAGATCTTTAAAAATGCTGTCCTTTAGAAGTCACTTGACTCACAAAAATGAACATGAGGTAGAAAATAAACACACAAATGAAATGTATGTATGTAAGTTCTGGAGATCTCCCGCTGGAGTCATCTCCCTGCGGACAACTTTCTCAACTTCTTCCAACAACAGCACGACTGACTCTGTGTCATCTCTTCTTAACCCCCTCTGGGAGGGAGGGGTCGAAACCCTCTCTTTCTCTGATCGATTCATTATTGAAAAACCTTTACACGCGCAAAATCAGAATTCCCTCTTTACTAATTTTTCCTTTCTTTTGCACGAGACAGATACATATCAAAACTATAAAACCACTAATGTTTTAATCAAACATTAGTATCAAGATTGTAAAAATGTAATTCTAAGTTCAAGTTATAACTCCTTTTTAACAACTTTAAACTTAAGGTATTACATCTATTGAACATCACTGATAAAACATTAAAACGTATTACAATACCATTAATGATTATACACAAAGAAGTCAATAACCTAACACATGATGACTTCTAAACAATTTAATTATTGGTCACATTACCACAGATGAAAACTAGGTGGGGTTGACGCTTCACCGCTGGAGTGAATCTCTGGGTCACCGAAAGGTTAAGAAACCTAGGCTGTGGAATGTAAGATGGACAGGGGAGTGTGGGTGTGTGTGTGTGTTTTTGACCAAACGGATCACTTTGAAGTCAGGAAAAGTTATCAGTTCTTGTTGGTTTAAGTGGGAAGAAAACCCTTCCCACAGTTTTAAAAGTTATTATCCTCCTGGACAGTGTCAAAACTGACACTCGATGGTCGATAAAAGAGTTTATGGCCCTTTATCCAAACAAATTGTTCTTTCTTTGGAGACCTCCATCTGTAAATGACCAAATCTTGTTGGACACAAGAATGTGTTTTTCTCATCCCAGTAGATGCAGGATGAGATAAGATGCTTCTCAAAGTAGCAGGCACCATTCACGCTACATATCCCCCACTCGGAACGATACTCGCTGTCCAGGGAGTATCGTTACGTTGTTGAAACGAGGATGGTGCGTAAAGGGAACCTCGTTGTCGAAACGATGATGGTGCTGTGAAGGGAACCTCATTGTCGAGACGATGATGGTGATAGACAGGGATGGCAGGTGGCAGAATAGCTTTATGATCAGAGTTGTTGTCTTAAACAAAAAAAATATGATAGATACTGCTAAATGGTTAGAAAAAAATATATGATGTATCTAATTTCTAAATACATATATGGTTTAAAACAAAAGGTTCTGAATACTATTCAGTTGATTAAATAACCTACTTAGAATTAAACTAACTTATGAGGTCTACCTTTTAATTGGACACTAGTTCTAAAATGGCGGGGCGTAGAATACTTTGTCAGTGGTGGAAGAGGTCCTGAACTAACGTTCCTGGGACAACATATGGGAAAATCCTACCCGTGGCTAGGCTGTCGACTGAGGATCCGATGTCACGAATCATGTCGTACATTAGCCTGATTACTAGTTGTGTGTGCAGAATCAACCGACAAGACCAAGAGTAGGGTGTCTATCGCACTTATGGTTTTGAGTGATAAACCCCTGTAAGGTTTCTAACTGGTTTGGCTGTTTTCCAATCTGATCATGTATTTAGGGAATTTCAGCTTGTAGTTCACCTAGGAGACGCTTGCATTGACAGAAGATAGACCTAAACTGAAAAGAGAACCGACGACGGAGGCTGCAGCTAGCAAGCCTCCAATGCACTGTTTTTCTCTCGTCTGGGTACCACTCACTTCCGATCGAGTGATGGTGAACTTTTGGTATTTGTCATTTACTGGATAACCCCCACTTGTAACCAAATGGGTGTTTGTAATTGATTGGACAACCCCCACTTGTAACCAAATGGGTGTTTGTAATTTATTGGATAACCCCCACTTGTACCCAAGTGGTTTGAGTGAGTGATTATTGCAGAGCAAGTTTAAAATGGTGGTGAGTTTTATACACAGTGGACTTGACTGGAGACAAGGCACCTGACTTTGAAATGACTTTCATCCAATACAGCTTTCGCTGCACAACTTGTACTAGAGTTTATGATTTTCCTCTTGTGTTATAACCCTAGTACCTGGCACCTCAGGGTGCTCTAAATTTTCTGCAGTCTATGATCTGTCTGGGACGCATACGTCCGGTAAGCTTTCCCTGTGAATTTTATGTGGTTTGATGGTTGGCATTGGCAACGGACTAAAAAGCCTTTGATGTAATCCGCCACGTCTTCCTGCTTTTGTAGGCCAACAAGCGACTTGTTTCCGTGCGAGTGTTGCTTTTAACAGTTGTGCGGCCTGCACCAGGTGAATCATGGGCGTGCCTTAGCATCACCCCCCTGTGGTTCCGAGGCACCACGAGCGCAGGAGAAGTGAGTGCTTCGGAAACATGGACCAAAAGGCCCGTATTCACCTGCAGGGAAGAGCGCAATTTGAACAGGTGTCGCAAGTTTAGCATAGACTCAAATTCAGCATTGAAAATGTCATGTGCCAAGGGATCAAAGAGATAGAGGTCCATGGCTTGGACCGCCGGGTTCAAAGTCTGAAGTGAGACCCGGTTAGAGCCAGAGAACTCAGGCGTCACAGAGACAGCATCCGGAGTGACAGGGTCTGCCGGTGGTTCGGCCGTCGACTGAGACTGAGTGACTGCACAGACCGTAGGGGTGGGAGGGCTGAGAAAAGAGGTGGAGTCTGGCAGAGATTCCGGGTTGAATGTCCAAAGTGGGGCCTTGAGGGCGCCCTGTGACTTTACGACGTATGGTTCAGGGATTTCACCAACTTCAGTTGCTTCTGGTTGGTCGGGTGGAACATTCTGAACCCGGGTTTCGGTCTCTACGGTCCCCAGGGCGTAGCATTGAGCTCCAGCGCTTGGGGGAAAAGAGATAGGCAGAGGTTGGCGAACCTGTGACCAGATCTTTGAGCGTTTGAAGTCGATTAACGGCTCGAAACGGTTAAGCAGGTCTTTGCCGATGAGAAAAGGAATGGCATTAAGAGGAGATATGTACACAGGGTGAACACAACGCATTGGCCCGATGGTTATGTGCACCATCAACACTGTTGTCAATGTGGTGCCTAACGGGGCGTACGGCTGAACATCCAGGGAACATTTCTGGAGTTTCAAGTGTTTGTTTGATCGGCGCGCTATCGTTTGCAACCTGCTGAAAAGCTCTGATGACATCAGGGTGATGTCTGCAGCCGTGTCAAGGAGTGCTTCGTGAACAAGCATGTTTTCAAGAGTCGTAGGCAGGTAGAATTTACGAGCAACTCCTTTTTCCTCGAGGTTGCACAAGAATTGAGGGGGTGTTTCACCCTGAATGACTGATTCGTCGTCGCTAGGGGACTTGTTCTCGGAGTTTAGATGCATCAACAAGATTGAGCTGGGGGGAACAGACTTTTCACCCCCCTGTTTTGACTCATGACATCCATTCCCTTGGGGAGCATGGTTCTGGTTCTGCAGGGGAACAGGCTCTGGGTCACGGGAAATCAGCTGAATCTCCCCAACTACCTCCTCAGGTAGGTTGGAGGGGTTGTTTTGTGGAGTAGCCCTAGTGGCTGTTGGATTCACGGAGAAAAGATCAGCTTTCTTGCTGTTCTCCTCGCAAATGTCATGGAGAAGACTCTTTAGGGATTCCAGGTCTTCTCTGGCAAGCTTAGGTTTGTTAAACTTACCTTTGGAGTTGTTTTTCATCCGCTGGAAAGCTGGTTTGTTACCATCTCTCATTTTATCCTCCTCAGGGATGTCATGGTGGGATGGTTTCTGATGTCGTTTGTACTGTGGGTAATTATCTGGTGATTTATAACGGCCCTTTCCTTGGTCGTCATAAGTCCTGCGATTTTCCCACTGGTTTGGTTGGTACCTATACTGGCGATTCTGATCGAACTTGGAGTGGCCCTGGAGTCTGTTAGGCCAAGGTCGTTTTGAGTACCCGTGGTTCTGATCGTTTCGCTGTGGTGCAGACGGTCTCTGCTCCTCAACACGCCGGTAGGTGTGTGGAGGACACTTGGGTGAACCATGTAGTTCACCGCCGGGGGCTCCTTCTAGCTCCATGGACAAGTGTCTAGTGTTAAGACTCAGGATGGTGTTGGGCTCTGCCGGCTTGATTAGGGATTGCTTTTGCTTTTCAAATCCCAGAGAGGCTAGGTCACGCAAGTGTTGGATGGTTGAGGTGAGTGGGTTTGCCAGTACACCAAGTTGACCACTCGTGGTGGGATGGAGGTTCTGGACAAAGAGGGTTTTGAAGTTCAAGTCTTCCTCCATCCCAGGTTCATTTCGATAACCAAAGTAAGCTTTGAGAAGGCGATGGTAAAATTCTTTAGGTGATTCGTTTCTCCCTTGTCTTACCGTCATAGCCGCTGTTAAGCCGGTCAGCGATAAGCTGTCGGAGAATTCTTTTTCCAATGCCTGGCAGAGCAGGTCATAGTCAGCTCTGACTGAATCTGGCTGGCGTTCGATAAAACTGCTAACGTCGCGATTGGAGGTACCTTTGATCAGGTATATCTTTTCATCGACGGTGACATTTTGAAATTTACGCAGGTAGAAGTCGATGTCTTTCAAGTACGCTCTGGTGTCCTGAGAGACACCAGGTTTGGGTTCGAAGCGGGATAAGTTGCGAGCAATCTTATCCAAATCTCGGTCTGAGGGGCCCAGAAAAATCTGGGGACCCTGAGGTGGGGAAGGACGTGAAGGAGAAGCCAGCTTAGCTGGGGTGGCTGGAGTTTTGTTGGTTCCAAAGAGATCTGGAGTGTACGGTGAACAAAACTGCGCATCCGCGTCTCGTTGAGCTTCTCGGGCGTGGCTCTTTTTCCTTTCTTCAAGGAAAGCATCATCGAAAAGTGATTGTCGAGTTCTATTTATATCCAATGAATATTGGAGATTTCTTTTAGCAGATGCTACTTCTTCGTCTTTCGCTTCCCGTCGCTGGCGGGCATCAGCCAGTTCCTCCTTGGCTTCTGTTAGTTGGTGTTGCATCTGTCGTAACTGCCTTTGATCTGCATCCCTGTGTTGTGCATCGATTCTGCTGCGGGATTTTAGCTCATCTACTTGTGCCAATGTTTTATCAAGTAGTTCTCGGGATTTAACATTAACATGACTTACCTCATCAAATCGATCTTGTATGGCAACCTGTTGTTGCTCTCGCATTTGAAGCGACTGCTTCAAATCTCGATTCCGTTTTTTCCAAGTCTGCCTTTTCCTCATCTGGGGTGTTAAGTTGAGTTGTCAGCTCATTAATGCGTGTGTCCGCTTGAGCCAAAGATTGTTTGGAAGTTTCAAGTTTTTGATGAAGGGATTTGTTTCCTTCCTGTAGCTGTGCGACCTGTTGCGCGTGCAATTTCAACTTACCTGCTGCAAGGTAAAGCAGTCTCCGAGTGTGTTTAAACTGCGCTGTTAACACGGCAGTCATGCTGCCTAGCATCTTAGCTAGTGCTTTACCTTTTAGTGGATTAGACTGGGCTTCATGGATGAGGTCTGACATTATGTTTATTTGCTCTGAGGAATCTTTACCTTGGATGTGTGCTACATACCCAGGCAATAAATCTTCAGTCAAGTCCACAAGCGCAATTTCTAAATTGTCCAGAATATTGCCACCATATGAGCCATCAGATGAGGCTGGACTGGTTCGACCGGGTTGATCAGGATTGGACATTTTGACAGGTGGTTTGGTTAAAGAACTTGGTTAATAAAGTAATAAAATGAAAAGTTAATTGAAATTAGTTAATTAATCGGATTCTTTGTCATACCACAACAAGTATGTTAATCTTGCATGCAGTTATTTACGGGTTGTTTACAACTCGTAAGTTGTTCTGTGAATGAATCATCAAATCCTATGTGTTTTATTGTTGTTCAATCGTTATAAATGATCAATTAATAAAATCTGTGAGCAAGCAAACTCAAATGGTTATTAAATTATGTTGATCATTCATTTAGTAAATGATTGGTTGTTTTGTATAAGAAACACAGGTGATTATTAGGGAGCAATCCACACTGAACAGGAATCAAACAGAAGCTGCATTATCAATCACACTTATGGAAACACATAGACCACTAATTAAATCTCAAATGTAAATAGTGTTGACATTCCCAAAGTGGTAGCATGCAGGAGGGTGAATTAGTATGGATTTAACTCACTACTTTAGAGTAGTTAGTAGGAAGAGATGTTATTGTCGTTGTTTAATTACAATTGTTCGTGGTAAGTTTGCATTTACAAAGTAGTGTTAGGTACACAGAGAAAAGTTGAATATTCCATCCCCTAGTTTCGTTAACCAATTCATCACCAGATGGAGCCAACAGGCTCGCCCTCGCAGACAAGGGAGGAGCTCTGGATGACGTCTCTAAGCAATCGGCCCACTAAGAGCTTCTGCGCTCCGCGCAAAACTCAGTCTGTAATTTGAACCACAGAACAGGGGAAGTTGTCTCCGCAAACAAATACAAACTTTGAAACAGGCACGGCGGCCCGAAAACTCACTCCACGGCTGGAGCAAGATTTTCTTTCGCAACAAAAGTCCTCCTTCAGGACTTGCAAAGTACCTCAAAGCACTTAATCTCTCTGCATCAAACCACAAGGGTACTCTTACTGTTCGCGACAGTTAAACAAGCAGAGTTTTAAACCACACGGGCGGCGTTTAGCGGCAAGTTAGCTAAGCTTGTCCGGCTAAACATGCATCTGGGTCAGATAGGAACCATGCACGGGCTATTCCACATCCCAGGAACAGAAGACAGAATTGGTTTCTGTCAAGGCCTTATCAATAAGCGTATCAATACACTTTTGTATGCAATTACACCCATAGCTCCAGGCTAATTAGTAACGCTTTCTTCTGTCAATGCAACTATACGCCTTGAAACACGGCGCATTTACAACCGGGCCTCCGCCGCTGTAAATTCAACTTTACAATTTAAACGCTGAGCTCAAATCATAACTTCGCAGGCAAATGTAACAATCAATAAGAAATGTGAATGCTCACACACATCCAGTAATCAGCAGAGAGTCAAAACAGCATTAAAGATCGTCAAGCAGACAGCAAGATAAGAATGAACTTTCTAAAGTTGGGTGAAGTTTGATAAAACCTATTTCTTTCAACGGGGATAAATTCACTATTTCACAGTATCAGCGGAAAATATCTGTGTATTCATTTCAGCAGACTTGTTGATTTGATTTCGCCTCACACGGACGGCACCAATTATACTGTAGCGTTAACTACTAATACATGTAATTATTGATTTGCACTCGTTAAATAAAGAAATACTCAATTCGGGGCACCACCACTTTTTATAGGAAAAGCAGAAACTATTGTGATAGAAGTATTGATCATTAATCAATCTCAAGTCTGAAGTATAAGTTCTGAATTCATTGATCTACAGTTCTGCTTTGAAATACACACACAGACATGACGTAGTGATAAAGTGAAACATTTATTTACCATAAATCGTGATAATTGAATAAATGAAGTGATGAATATACAAATGACTAATTAACACTGGTAATTAATTAATTAATGAATGAATGAATGAATGAAATGAAAATTCAATGAAGCAATTCTGATTGGAACTTTAGTAGTGAGGGAAAGTCTGATTATTCTCTCTAAGCTATAAAAGTTGCAGTTAATAATTTGGAAGATTAGGAAATTTAGAAGATATGTCTGACAAACAACTATTGATCATAAAGCCACGGAACATTCACTTATCGCTGCAGTTGGTTCTGTGGGTCCAGAGGCCGTTTCCTCACACGTTGTCTGGATAGACAAGCCCCTTGGATGGGTTGGATGAGATCGGTTCAGCTGGCCCGGGATACCAAACAGCAAAGCGTGGAGAGCATTCAACTTTCTCGTCAGAACATTGAATGTGGGAGTTGAAGTCCGTTGGCTGATTACTCGTTGAAAGAGATCAAAAAGCTGAAGTCGGATTATCTTCTGAAGCTTTAGAATTTATCTATTTCACGGAAAAACTGGAAATGCTGGCCAAGCACTTAGCATTTAAATCACGCGAGATAAACAAAAGATCTTTAAAAATGCTGTCCTTTAGAAGTCACTTGACTCACAAAAATGAACATGAGGTAGAAAATAAACACACAAATGAAATGTATGTATGTAAGTTCTGGAGATCTCCCGCTGGAGTCATCTCCCTGCGGACAACTTTCTCAACTTCTTCCAACAACAGCACGACTGACTCTGTGTCATCTCTTCTTTAACCCCCTCTGGGAGGGAGGGGTCGAAACCCTCTCTTTCTCTGATCGATTCATTATTGAAAAACCTTTACACGCGCAAAATCAGAATTCCCTCTTTACTAATTTTTCCTTTCTTTTGCACGAGACAGATACATATCAAAAACTATAAAACCACTAATGTTTTAATCAAACATTAGTATCAAGATTGTAAAAATGTAATTCTAAGTTCAAGTTATAACTCCTTTTTAACAACTTTAAACTTAAGGTATTACATCTATTGAACATCACTGATAAAACATTAAAACGTATTACAATACCATTAATGATTATACACAAAGAAGTCAATAACCTAACACATGATGACTTCTAAACAATTTAATTATTGGTCACATTACCACAGATGAAAACTAGGTGGGGTTGACGCTTCACCGCTGGAGTGAATCTCTGGGTCACCGAAAGGTTAAGAAACCTAGGCTGTGGAATGTAAGATGGACAGGGGAGTGTGGGTGTGTGTGTGTGTTTTTGACCAAACGGATCACTTTGAAGTCAGGAAAAGTTATCAGTTCTTGTTGGTTTAAGTGGGAAGAAAACCCTTCCCACAGTTTTAAAAGTTATTATCCTCCTGGACAGTGTCAAAACTGACACTCGATGGTCGATAAAAGAGTTTATGGCCCTTTATCCAAACAAATTGTTCTTTCTTTGGAGACCTCCATCTGTAAATGACCAAATCTTGTTGGACACAAGAATGTGTTTTTCTCATCCCAGTAGATGCAGGATGAGATAAGATGCTTCTCAAAGTAGCAGGCACCATTCACGCTACACAAGGCATGGCGAACATTCCTAAATAATGCCAGATAATGACTTTGGGTCTTTTAATTGGTATAATGAGGAACAGTTTTAGTATGATAGCGATTGTGATTCCTATAAACCTAAACATGATGCACATATTGCAGGCTAGTAAAGCCAAACACACACACAAGATCTGGTTATCTTTCTCATTAATCACAGCATATTTCTCTTACACAGAAGCACATGTTTTGCATCTGAACTACAGTACAAGGCGGTCTCTCATGACCTTTAGGTCAGATCATGTCTTCTACAGACTAGTATTCTTGCCGACAGCTGTTATGTTTAAGCCAAGATATGCAATATCTCCTGGTTGGCTGCATCTTTCTTTTCCAAAGAAACATATATATGTCTTTTTGATTTATTTGTGAAATTGATGCATACTTCTGAAACCTCTGATCTCTCCGTACGTACAGTAGCTCCTCCTGTCTATAAATAGAGTCTGATTATCGCTGCAGTCAGGCGAAAAGACAATAACACACATGTTCTTTATACGCTGTCATCTTCCTGTACATATTGTTCTTCCATCTGGAGTTTCTGATAAGATAGAGAGCTAGCAACGCACACATACACACTCAGATCTGCCTCTTTGTATTTACAGCTTTACTTGAACATGTTTAAAGCCTCGTCTCATTGTGCGTGCACGTTTTATAGACCCAATGTAGGTCCTTTGATAAAAATGTCTTTATTCCACATGTAATATTTCATAAGGTTCTATTTATATTCTAAATTAATTTTCTTAATTTATACCAAATTTTCTGTCCTTGGATATGAATTAGGGTACAGTTTTCTATATGTGGGTTGAGCACATTTTGTTATTTCAATGTTAATGATTTACATGCTTTAGCTTTAATTGAAGGAGGATGTCAGAGGATTGTATTGATACTACCGATATCTAGTCTTGTTTTGAGTTTCAATACCAAAGAATATTGATCCATGTTACATCAAGTTCTGGGCACATGAACAGTCTTCTCTCCGGTACGCTCCGGTTCTCTACTGTTGTTGTGAGAGCATGTGTCCTTATATATGTAATGGATAATGTACAGCGAGCAGGTCATTGTTGTGAATAATCCCAGACAGGGTGATGCAAGACCCCTGTCTTACCCTGAAGGGGTTTATTTTACAACAATGACCAGCTAGCTGTACATTATCCCGCTTATTATACGGCTACTTACTTAAGTAGTCTGATAAGGCTAATACAGTACTACTACAACTGACTTTTCGCTGACAGAATTTTTTATAGATACTCATTTCTTTTAAGCTAAAATGCTGTGTTGAAGTTATTTATGACCAGATGTCCCCATGGCGATTGCTATCCTGTCTCGTTGTGTCAGTATAACCCGGCCTCTCCATGCTTATTTACACTTGCTGTATCCAGCTACTGTTTGCAGCTGCAGTGGCCCAACTTCCCGGCACAAATCATAATAGTTTCATCTCATCTCATTGGTGCTGCAAACAGATGGATCATCCTCTACCATGGGGTAACCAGTTTATCACACCCACCCTTTCTCAGT
>CAKAOJ020002096.1:0-15231 GCA_916701645.2 Sebastolobus alascanus
GGTGACATCATATTCAGAATGGGATGACATCATATTCAGAATGTGCTGACATCACTTTCAAAATGTGATGTCATCACATGTGATGTCATCACATTTTGAATGTGATGTCAGCATTGACATGTCATCACATTCCAAAACGTGTCACCAGTGCCTTTGAAGTGAGAATGTCAGAATGTTACATCTCCGTGGAATCCTCAACTCTAACTCAGTTACAATCTGATCTCTATGAGAGACGCATCTCTTCGTGGAAACAGAGCGAGAACTATTCCAACGCACAAACGCAAACTGTGTATCGTATCAGTATTACAGCTACATACAGTAATACCCGTACCGCAACAAATATCCTCACCGATGAGTGAGATCATGATGGATCAGTGTGATGAGTGAGATCATGACGGATCAGAGTGATGAGTGAGATCATGATGGATCAGAGTGATGAGTGAGATCATGATGGATCAGAGTGATGAGTGAGATCATGATGGATCAGAGTGATGAGTGAGATCATGATGATCAGTGTGATGAGTGAGATACATGATGGATCAGAGTGATGAGTGAGATCATGATGGATCAGAGTGATGAGTGAGATCATGATGGATCAGAGTGATGAGTGAGATCATGATGGATCAGAGTGATGAGTGAGATCATGATGGATCAGTGTCTGAAAAATGTCCGAGTAAAAAAGTAAAAAAAAAAAAGATGTCAGAGTAAAAAAAGTCTGAAAAATGTCTGAGTGAAAATGTCTGGAAAAATATCCGACTAACAAAAGTGTGAAAAAGTCAGAGTAAAAAAGTCTAAAAAAAATGTCCGAGTAAAAAAGTGTGAAAAAAGTCAGAGTAAAAAAATAAAAAAAAAGAAGTCTGAAAAATGTCTGAGTAAAAAAGTCTAAAAAAATGTCCGAGTACAAAAGCATAAAAAAAGAAGTCTGAAAATGTCTGAGTAATAAAAATCTGAAAAATGCTTGAAAAATGTCTCAGTAAAAAAGTAAAAAAAAAGAAGTACGAGTAAGTCTGAGTAAAATGTCTGGAAAAATCTCTGAGTAAAAAAAGTGTGAAAAATGTATGAGTTAAAAAGGCTGAAAAATGTCTGAGTAAAAAAGTAAAAAAAAAAGAAGTACGAGTAAAAAAGTGTGAAAAAAGTCAGAGTAAAAAAAGTCTGAAAAATGTCTGAATGAAAAAAGTCTGAAAAATGTCTGAGTAAAAAAGTCAAAAAAAAAAAATTTAGAAAAAAAGTGCTAAAAAAAGTGTGAAAAAAGTCAGAGTAAAAAAAGTCAAAAAAATGTCTGAGTAATAAAAGTCTGAAAAATGCCTGAAAAAATGTCTGAGTAAAATGTCTGGAAAAATCTTTGAGTAAAAAAAGTGTGAAAAATGTATGAGTTAAAAAGGCTGAAAAATGTCTGAGTAAAAAAGTAAAAAAAAAAGAAGTCTGAGTAAAAAAAGTCTGAAAAAAGTCAGAGTAAAAAAAGTCTGAAAAATGTCCGAGTAAAAAAGTCAAAAAAAAAAAATTTAGAAAAAAAAGTGTAAAAAAAGTGTGAAAAAAGTCAGAGTTAAAAAAGTCAAAAAAATGTCTGAGTAATAAAAGTCTGAAAAATGCCTGAAAAATGTCTGAGTAAAATGTCTGGAAAAATCTCTGAGTAAAAAAAGTCTGAAAAATGTCTGAGTGAAAAAGTGTGAAAAATGTCTGAGTAAAAAAGTAAAAAAAAAGAAGTCTGAGAAAAAAAAGTGTGAAAAAAGTCAGAGTAAAAAAAGTCTGAAAAATGTCTGAGTGAAAAAAGTATAAAAAAAAAGATTTCTGAAAAATATCTGAGTAAAAATGTCCGAATAAAAAAGTCTGAAAAAAGTCAGAGTAAAAAAGTGTGAAAAAAGTCACAGTAAAAAAGTCTGAAAAATGTCTGGAAAAAAAAAAAAAAAGGAAAAAAAAAAAAAAAAAGAATTTCTGAAAAATGTCGATTTAAAAAGTCTAAAAAATGCCCGAGAAAAAAAGTAAAAAAAAAAATTTCTGAAAAAGTCGAGAAAAAAAAGTCAAAAATTTTAAAAAAGTCTGAAAAATGTCGAGAAAAAAAAGTAAAAAAAAAAAAGTCAGATAAAAAAGTTAAAAAAAGTAAAGTAAAAAGTTAAAATGTCTGAGTAAAAAAGGGCAAAAACAATTTTTTTCCCCGGGGGAAATTTCAAAAGGAACCCCCCCTTAAATGGGGGGTTTAAATCGAAAAATTTTTAATAAAGTGTTTGAAAAATCATTTTAAAAAAGTTTTTGAAAATGTAATTTAAAAAAAAGAGGGTTGGTAAAAGTTTTGGAATTTTTGGGGTTTTGGAAGGGGGTTAAAAATTTGTCCTTGATAAAAAGGCCAAAAAAATTTGTGGGGTGTTTAAAGAGCCCTGATGTTGGGTAAAAAACCCCGGGGGGTCCAGGTAAAAAAAAAGGTAATAGGTTTTTAAATTTGAAAACAGGTTTTTAAAAAAGTTTGAAAATGTAGGTTTTTAATTGTTGAAAACCTCCATGTGGGTAAGCCCTGAATTTTTTTGAGTAAATTTTTTTTTCCGGTTTTTTTTTAAGTAAAAATCAGGGAAAAAAGTTTTGAAAGTCAAAAAAGGGGGTTAAAAGATCTGAAAAGGTAAATTTAAAGGTCCAGAAAGTTTAAATTCTGGGTAAAAACCTAGGGGTTGAGTACAAAAGCCTTAAAAAAGAGTTTTTTGAATGTGAGTAACCCCTTGGAAAATTTGGGTTTTTAATTTTTGGGGGGAAATTTTCTGAGTTAAACCCTTTAGTAAAAATCAAAGGAGCCCCGGTAGTCCTAAAGGTTGAGTGAGTCTAATTGTTTTTTTTTAAAATTTTTTAAAAAAATTTTAAAAAAATTTAAAATTTTCGAAAAGTCTGGATTCTGGCATTTGTTAAAATCACAGCTAAATTATATTATTCTTCTTTAAAAAATTTTAAAAATCCTAAGGCTCACTCCCTTTTTGAAGGCATGCGGTCAAACCGGCAAAAAAATAAACCATCCTTTCTTGAAACTTTGTAAAAAAAAAAAACCTTTCAAAATTCAAAAAAAGTCTTTCTGAAAAAAAAATGGTATTTAAAAATTCTAAAAAAAAGTTGAAAAAGCTGGTGGAAAAAAAAGATGTCTGTGTCCATTAAAAAAATTCTAAAAAAGCCGGGTGAAAAAAGGAATAGAAAAAAATGAAAAAATTCGATAAAAAAAGGCAAAAATGTTGGTGAAAAAAAAAAAAAAAGAAGTCTGTTCCAGTTGTCTAAAAATAAGAAGCTGGTCGAGAAAAAAATAAAAAAAAAAGGTCAAAAAAATTGGTAAAAAATATAAAAAAATGGTTAAAAATGTTAGAAAAAAAGTTGTGCCCAGAAAAAGGTAAAAAGGGAAAAAAGTCCAGTGTGTTAAAAATGTAAAGGTTCAAAAATGTTTAAAAAAAGTAAGGGCAAAAAAAATTTCTTCTGTTCTTGAAAATTTTTAGTAAAAAATTAAAAATCAGGAAAAAAAAGTCAAAAAAGTTGAGAAAAAATTTCCAAAATGTTGATGGAATTGAAAAATTCTGATTGCGGGAAAAAATTTTGAGTAAAAAAAGTTGAAAAAAGTCAGAAAAAAAGTTAAAAAATTCTGGTGTAAAAAAAAAAAAGGTTAAAAAATTCCAAAAAAAAAAGTCTGGTGGAAAAAATAAAAAAAAAGATTTTGTTCTGAAAAAATGTCCAAAAAAACATCTAAAAATTTCCATAAAAAAAAAAAAAAAAGTGTGGTGTCAAAAAATTCGTAAAAATTAAAAAATTCTGGTAAAAATCTAAAAATAGTCCGGAAAAAAAGTACCAAAAAGGGTTTAAAAAATGTCAAAAAAAAATTTTGGGTTCCTAAAAAAGGTTAAAAAGCAAAAAAGTTAAAAAAATTAAAAAAAAATCTAAAAAATTGTCCGGTACGGGGAAAAATTTCCGGTAAAAAAGCAAAAAAATGTTAAAAAAAAGTTAAAAAAAATCCAATAAAAAAGAAAAAAAAAAAAAAGAAGTCAAAAAAGTCTGAAAAAAAAGCTGAAAAAGCTGATAAAAGTCAAAAAGAGAAAAAGGTGAAAAATCGCTTCTAAAAAGCCCGAAAAAAAAGAAAAAAAAAGAACCATGTCTGAAAAATTCTGAGAAAAAAAAGTCTGAAAAATGTCTGAGAAAAAAAGTAAAAAAAAAAAAGTCTAAAAAGTCAAGTAATAAAAAATTCTTAAAAAAAAGTCGAATTTTTTAAAAAATTAAAAAAAAAAGTCAAGTAAATTTTGAAAATTTCAGAAAAAAATTTATTGTTGATTTTGAAAAATTAAAAAAAAAAAAAAAAGTCGAAAAATTTCGAAAAAAAGTCGAATATTAAAAATTTCAAAAAAAAAGTCTAGTAAATTTTAAAAAAAAAAAAGTCTGAAAAATTTTCCGAAAAAAAAGTATAAATATTTAAAAAATTTTTTAAAAAAAAGCCCTTGAATTTTTAAAAAAAAAGTCTGAATTTTTGTCGAAAAAATTTCAAAAAAAAGAATTTGAGTAAGATTTTTTGAAAAAAAGTCAAGTAAAAAAATTTTCTAAAAAAAAAGTTGGAAGTAAAATTTTTAGAAAAAAAGATTTTTAAGAGTAAATTTTTTTTTAAAAAAAAAGTAAAGAAGTAAAAAAAATGAAAAAAAATGCCCTTTGGAATTGAAAAAAAGTTTTGAAAAATGCTAATAAAAAAAGTTGAAAATTTCAGTAAAAAAAGTTAAAAATTTTTCGGGTTGAAATTTTTTGAAAAATCGGGCGTAAAAAAAGGGTAAAAAAAAAAAAAAAGAAATTCTAAAATTTCGGAGTAAATAAAAGTCGGGAAAAATTTTTCGGAGTAAAAAAGTATAAAAAAAAAAGATTTCTGAAAAATGTCTTTTAAATTTTCGAGAAAAACAGCAAAAAAAAAGGGATTTTTTAAAAAATAAAAAAAAAATTAGAAGAAAAAAAGTTTGAAAAAAATTTTCAGGGGAAAAAAGCTAAAAAATTTGTCTATTTAGCAAAAACCCATTTAATACAAAGAAATAAAAAAAAAGAAGGGTTTTGAAAATTGAGTAAATGTTGAAAAAATAAAAAAAGTTTTAAATTTTCTAAAAAAAAAAAGTCTAAAAAAGTCAAATAAAAAAAAAAAGTCTAAATTGTCAAATAAAAGGTAAAATTTCAAATAAAAAATAAAAATGTTTAAGTAAAAAATAAAAAAACATGAAGAGTAAAAAATAAAAAAAAAGAAGTTGAAAAATTTATAAAAAAGTCTAAAAAAATGTCTAGTAAGTTAAAAAAAATAGTAAAAAAGTATAAAAAAAAAAATAAAAGTCAAGTATAGTTGTCAAAAAATAAATAAAAGTCATAGTAAGTTGTCAAAAAATTATAAGTCATAGTAAGTATGTCAAATAAATAAAAAAATCATGTATAGTATTTGAAAAAATTTCATAAAAAAATTCATAGTATATATTTTGAAAAATTTCTTTAAAAAAAATCATAGTATATTATGTCAAAAAAATTTCATAAAAAAAGTCATAGTATAGTATGTCAAAATTTCTAAAAAAAAGTCATAGTATTAGCAAAAATTTCCTGAAAAAAAGTCATAGTAAGTAGGCAATTTTCCCTAAAAAAAAGTCTGTAAGTATTTTAAAAATTTTTTGAAAAAAGCCCTTTATAGTTGTAAAAATTTTTTTGCAAAAAAAAGGCATAGTATAGTTTTGAAAAATTTCCCTTAAAAAAAGTCATGGTATAGTATGTCAAAAATTTTGAAAAAACGTCATAGTAAATGGAAAAATTTCATAAAAAAACGTCATAGAAGTATGTCGAAAATTTCAAAAAAAACGTCATGTATAGTATGTCAAAATTTTCAAAAAAAAGCAAAGTATAGTAGGGCAAAAAATAAAAAAAAACCCAAATGTTTAAAAAATTTTAAAAAAAATTCCTTAAAGGGAAAATTTTTGTTAAAAAAAATCAAAAGTTGCAAATTTTTGGAAAACAATAATAAGTATTGGGAATTTTAAAAAAGTCATTATAGTTTGTAAAAACTTAAAAAAACGTCAGATAATGTAAAAAAAAAAAAAGCAATAAAGGGAAAAATTTAAAAAAAACTTCTATTAATGTTCTTTATTAAAAAAAAATTCTAGTAAAGTAAAAATTTCTGAAAAAAAGTCATGAAAGGAAAATTTCATTAAAAAAATCTAGTATAGTATTGAAAAATTTCCCAAAAAAAAGTAAGTTAGACCTAATTTTTCCGAAAAAAAAAAAGAAGATTAAAAATTTTTGAAAAAACTTTTAAATTTTCAAATTTTTTGGAAAAAAGCTATATATATTTTAAAAATTTCCCAAAAAAAACTGGTAAGTAGCAAAAACAGAAAAAATGTCTAGTTAGTTAAAAACATTAAAAAAAAGCTAAAGTAAAAAAATTTTAAAAAAAACTCAAGTTAGTTGTGAAATTTTTAAAAAAAGCAAATATAGTTGAAAAAAATTTTATAAAAAAAAATCTAGTATAGTTTCAAAAAATAAAAAAAATTCAATTATAGTATGTCAAATTTTATTTTAAAAAAAATCATAGTATATTTGTCAAATTTTTAAAAAAAGTCATAGTATATATGTCAATTTTTAAAAAAAGTCATAGATAGTTTGTCAAAAAATTTTTTAAAAAAAGTCATAGTATAGTATGTAAAATTTTTTTAAAAAAAGTCATAGTAAGTATGTAAAAATTTTAGAAAAAAAGTCATGGGAATATGTCAAATTTTAAAAAAAAAAGTCTTTGTAATATGAAAATTTTTTTAAAAAAAAGTCATAGTATAGTTGTCAAAAAAAAAAAAAAAGTCAAGTAAGTGTGAAATAAATAAATAAAATAAAAATATTTAAAAAATTGTAAAATTTTAAATTAAAAGAAAAATTTTCATGTTTTTTATTTTTTTTTTAAAAAAATAAAAAACGTCAAAAAAGAAAGGGGAAAATGGAAAATAATAAAAAAAATTTCCCCCTTTAAAGTTTAGAAAGGGTAAAATTCATAAAAAATTACAGTAAATTAAAAATGTCGGAAAAATTTTCGGGAAAAAAAAGTATAGTAAAGTATTTTTGGGGAAAAAAATTTCTGAAAAAAAATAAATAAAAATTAGTACGGAAAAACTTTTCCTGAAAAAAAATCAAGAAAAAAAATTATTTTGAAAAATTTTTTTCCTTTGAAAAAACCCTTGTTTTTTTTTTAAATTTTCGAATTTTTTCAAAGAAAATAATATGTTTTGAAAAATTTTCTGTAAAAAAAAAAAAAATAATTGCAAATTTATGAAAAAAAAAAGGTCATATTATAGTTGAAAAAAAATAAAAAAAGTCATAGTATAGTATGTCAAATAAAAAAAAAATCATAGTATAGTTGTCAAATAAAAAAGCAAGTATAGTATGCAAAAAAAAAAAAAATCATAGTATAGATTCAAAAAATAAAAAAATCAATATAGTATGTCAAAAAATTGTAAAAAATAGAATAGTAGTCAAATTAAAAAAGTCATAGTAAGTATGCAAATTGAAAAAGTCATAGTATAGTTGTCAAAAAATAAAAAAAGTAAAGTATAGTATGTCAAATTAAAAAAAGTCATAGTATGGGTGTCAAATAAATAAAAAAATCATAGTATAGTTGTCAAATAAAAAAAAAATCATAGTATATTGTCAAAAAAAAAAAAAGTCATAGTATAGTTGTCGAACAAATTTTAAAATTAAAAAAACGTCATAGTATAGTATTTTGAAAATTTCTAAAAAAAAAATTTCATAATAGTAGGAAAAAAATTTTTCCTTAAAAAAAATTCATAGTAATTATGTCAAAAAATTTTCATAAAAAAAAATCAATATAGTATGTCAAAATTTATAAAAAAAATCATAATGTATGTCGAAAAATTTTCCCTGAAAAAAAGTCTAGTATAGTAGGCAAATTTTCCAAAAAAAAAGTCATAGTAAGTATTTTAAAAAATTTTGAAAAAAAGTCATAGTATAGTATGTCGAAATTTTTGCGAAAAAAAGTCATAGTATAGTTGTCGAATTTTTAAAAAAAGTCATAGTATAGTTTGTCAAAAATTTTTAAAAAAACGTCATAGTATAGTATGGGGAAAAATTTCATGAAAAAAAACGTCATAGGACAGTATGTCGTAAAATTTCCAAAAAAAAACGTCATTGTATAGTATGTAAAAATTTTTTTTCAAAAAAAAAGTCATAGTATAGTATGTCAAAAAAAAGGAAAAGCAGCAAATCGTCACATTTGTGAAGCTTGAAACATGAAATGATTTTGTTTAAATAAAGACATAATCAAAAATAGTTGCCAATTAATTTCAGTCAATCGATTAATAAGTTAATCGACTAATCGTTTCAGCTGTGCATTTTCATATGTTTGTAAAGTAACTAACTGAAGCTGTCAGATAAATGTAGAGCGTAAATGCAGATAAATGGAATAAAAAGTACAACTTCTCCCTCTGAAATGTTCTGGAGTAGAGGTATAAATGTACTGGAGTAGATGTATAAATGTTCTGGAGTAGAAGTATGAAGTGGCATGAAAGGAAAATACTCAAGTACTTAAAATCTAGTACTTGAGTAAATGTACTTTCTAACACTGTGTAACGTTAGACCATCAAATCAGCAGAAAAACAGGAGATTGATTTATAGAAAATAATCTATTTAAATCACAATATTAGTAAGAAAAATCACAGCTTGATATATATTTTTTAAATGTTCAGCCCAACTGGCTAAGTTAGCTAAAGCTAACCAGATGAATATGTCTAGTTAGCTAAAGACCACTTTAACTAGCTAACAGCTAACTAAATAAAGATAACTTGCTAAGGTTAGTTTGAGTGTAAATAAATAAGAGTCATATTATAGTGTGTCAAATAAATAAATAAAAGTCATAGTATAGTATGTCAAATAAATAAATAAAAGTCAAGTATAGTGTGTCAAATAAATTAGTAAGTCATAGTATAGTATGTCAAATAAATAAATAAAAGTCATAGTATAGTATGTCAAATAAATTAGTAAGTCATAGAATAGTATGTCAAAAAATAAATAAAAGTCATAGTACAGTATGACAAATAAATAGATAAAAGTCATAGTATAGTGTGTCAAATAAATAAATAAAAGTCAGAGTATAGTATGTCAAATACATAAATAAAAGTCATAGTATAGTGTGTCAAATAAATAAATAAAAGTCATAGTATAGTGTGTCAAATAAATAAATAAAAGTCATAGTATAGTGTGTCAAATAAATAAATAAAAGTCATAGTAAGTGTGTCAAATAAATTAGTAAGTCATAGTATAGTATGTCAAATAAATAAATAAAAGTCAGAGTATAGTATGTCAAATAAATAAAAAAAGTCATAGTATAGTGTGTCAAAAAAATAAAAAAAGTCATAGTATATTATTTCAAATAAATAAATAAAGTCATAGTATAGTATGTCAAATAAATAAATAAAAGTCATAGTATAGTATGTCAAATAAATAAATAAAAGTCATAGTATAGTATGTCAAATAAATAAATAAAAGTCATAGTATAGTGTGTCAAATAAATAAATAAAAGTCATAGTATAGTGTGTCAAATAAAAAAATAAAAGTTATAGTACAGTATGTCAAATAAATAAATAAAAGTCATAGTATAGGGTGTCAAATTAAAAATAACCATGAACCCCTTTCTTGCATCCCCCTCCTAAATAAACTTTTATATTATTTGGTTTCTTCAAAAAATCCACCACTGTCTTCTTTTTTAGAATATGCACCAAAAGCACAATATCACCTGAAATCATGGGAGCCTCAAGGTGGAGAGGCACATCCTGATTCTGTACAAGCCAATGTCATTTTGCTCAGAGGTATTTTATTACATTTTGCAACACCCCATGGAAAAGACCACGGGGTGCAGTAGAGCCTAATGCACTCTACCAGGCTCTACTGTAAGCCAGTATCATCAAGCGCATGTGTGTAAGCTCCAGGTTCTGCCTACAAATAAGGTTTAACATCAAAATGAGTGCGTTTAGGATATTATAAAGCTCTCTTAAGGATTTAATGAATGACTTTCTCTGGTCATAAATCGATTATTAACTATAAAAACAAGGCTGGAGGATCAGCCGATGTTCAGTACCCGGGAAATATGTTCACCCACGGTACAGACAATTTCCTCGCCAAGCTTCAGCACTTTGTTGCTGTGAAGCTGTGAACTGCTGCTCAGCAGGTTTTGGGTTTGGGGGACAGGACAGGCAGAGAGAATCTGACCTCTGACCTCAACTGGTCCTCTTTCAGTGCAAGACGTTGCCTAACAGTGTGACAAATCACTTACGATGTTTTGAAACAGATTTTGTCAAACGTATTCAGTATTTGACTAAATGCCGAGTAAGACGACATGACAATAATACAGCATTTTGAAACTGAACAGATGTGCTTACCCATTATTTTTGTTTTTTTCTAATGAATCAAATGTAAAATCTCGACTCAACAAGGTTAGCTGCTGAAACACTTTGGCCAATATCATGAATTAAATACCTCACAGTCAAGGTTCCTCGACCCTCAGTAATAATGACGTGAACAATATTTGTATAGCACCTTTTAACAAGGCAAGCCATCCTCATGGATGATTGTTTTCTGAATATCTTAAACCGCATCCTCTCCCCTTTTAGTGTCTAGATCCGGTTTTTGGATCCCTGATGGAAGTAACATGAAAGACTGGTTTAGTGGTGTCAAGGGTCGTCTGCTGTAAGACCAAGCCTTTACTGTAAAAAACAAGTATTGTTGTGTTTAATAAGAATGTTTGGATTTGAATAGGAAATAAAGTGTAAATTTCATATTGTAACATTGTTAAGAAGGCCTAAGTGAACTTAAAATCATAGGTCATGTTGGGCTGTAGGCAGTTCTGCTTTTTGCACTTTTATTTGACAGTTTTTCAGTCTGGAGAAGTCATGTGACCAAAAATGTACACTGTGCAGGGTGACATCATATTCAGAATGGGATGACATCATATTCAGAATGTGCTGACGTCACTTTTAAAATGTGATGTCATCACATGTGAGCTGAGGAAGACCAAGGAGACGTCAAAGCCAAAAGCAAGGAGAAGGATGAAACCCTCGGCTTTCTTCAGCAACGTCTTGCTGAAGAACACAACAAGAACAATTGTCTGGAAAAACTCCGAGTAAAAAAAATCTGAAAATGTCTGAGTAAAAAAGTAAAAAAAAAAAAAGTCAGAGTAAATAATGTGAAAATTCTGAGTAAAAAAGTCTGAAAAATGTCTGAGTGAAAAAGTAAAAAAAAAAAAATTTTGAAAAATGTCCGAGTAAAAAAAAGGGTGAAAAATGTCCCAGAAAAAAGTATAAAAAAAAAAAAGTCTGAATGAAAAAAGTCTGAAAAATGTCTGAGTGAAAATGTCTGGAAAAATCTCCGAGTAAAAAAAGTCTGAAAAATGTCCGAGTAAAAAGGTCAAAAAGAAAGAAGTCCGAGTAAAAAATTTGAAAATGTCTGAGTGAAAAAGTCTGAAAAATGTCTGAGTGAAAAAGTCTGAAAAATGTCTGAGTGAAACAGTAAAAAAAAAAAATGTCTGAAAAATGTCCGAGAAATAAAAGTCTGAAAAACGTCCGAGTAAAAAAATATAAAAAAAAGAAGTCTGAAAAATGTCTGAGTGAAAAAGTCTGGAAAAAACTCCTAGTAAAAAAAGTCTGAAAAAAGTCAAATAAAAAAAGTCTGAAAAAAAATCAGAGTAAAAAAGTATAAAAAAAAAAGTCTGAAAAATATTGAGTAAAAATGTCCGAGTAAAAAGGAAAAAAAAAAAAAAGTCCGAGAAAAAAAAGGGAAAAAAAAACGGAGTAAAAAAGGGCTGGAAAAAACTCCGAGTAAAAAAATCTGAAAAAATTTAAATAAAAAAAATCTGAAAAAAGTCGAGTAAAAAGGGTCAAAAAAGGAAAAAGTCGAGTAAAAAGTTGAAAAAAGTCCGAGTAAAAAATCTGGAAAAGTCCGATAAAAAAGTCTGAAAAATGTCCGAATAAAAAAAATCTAAAAATGTCCCAGTAAAAAGGCAAAAAAAAAAAAAAAAGTTGAAAAGTCAGAGTAAAAAAAGTCTGAAAAAGTCTGAGTGAAAAAGTCTGAAATATGTCTGAGTAAAAAAATGAAAAAAAGTCCGGGTTAAAAAAATCTGAAAAATGTCGAGTAAAAAAAGTCTGAAAAAAGTCCGAGTAATAAAAGTCTGAAAAATGGGCGAAAAAAAAAAAAAAGTCTGAAAAATGTCCGAGTAAAAAAAAAAGGGCAAAAAATCAGAAAAAAATTTAATTTAAAAAAAATCTGAAAAATGTCTTAGTAAAAAAAATTGAAAAATGTCCGAGTAAAAAAGTTGGAAAAATGTCGAAAAAAAAAAGTCTGAAAATGTCCCATAAAAAACCGAAAAATGTCCAAATAATAAAAATCTGAAAAAAAGAAGTCTGAAAAATATCAGAAAAAAATGTCTGAAAAATGTCCGAGTTATAAAGTGTGAAAAATGTCAGAAAAAAAGTCTGAAAAAAAGAAGTATGAAAAATGTCTGAAAAATGTCCGGATATAGAAAGTTTGAAAAATGTCGGAGTGAAAAAAGTCTGAAAAATGTCAGAGTAAAAAAGTCTAAAAAATGTCTGAGTAAAAAAGTAAAAAAAAAGGATGTCAGAGTAAATAAGTCTGAAAAATGTCAGAGTAAAAAAGTCTAAAAAATGTCTGAGTGAAAAATTAAAAAAAAAGGATGTCAGAGTAAAAAAGTCTAAAAAATGTCTGAGTAAAAAAGTAAAAAAAAAGGATGTCAGAGTAAAAAAGTCTGAAAAATGTCTGAGTGAAAAAGTCTGAAAAATGTCTGAGTAAAAAAGTAAAAAAAAAAGAAGTCTGAAAAATGTCCGAGTAAAAAAAGTCTGAAAAATGTCCGAGTAAAAAATTTTTAAAAAAAAAAGTCCTAGTAAAAAAAGTGTGAGAAATGTCAGAAAAAAAGAAGTCTGAAAAAAGAAGTCTGAAAAATGTCCGAGTAATAAAAGTCTGAAAAATGCCTGAAAAATATCTGAGTAAAAAAGTATAAAAAAAAGAAGTCTGAAAAATGTCTAAGTAAAAATGTCTGGAAAAATATCCGAGTAAAAAAGTAAAAAAAAAAGAAGTCAGATTTAAAAAAATAAAAAAAAAAGTCAGAGTAAAGAAGTCTGAAAAATGTCTGAATAAAAATGTCTGGAAAAACCTCTGAGTAAAAAAATTCTGAAAAATGTCTGAGTAAAAAAGTAAAAAAAAAATAAGTCAGAGTAAAAAAAGTCTGAAAAATGTCTGGGTTTAAAAGGTCTGAAAAATGTCGAAGTAAATAATTCTGAAAAATGTCGAGTAAAAAAAGTCAGAAAAATGTCTGAGTAAAAATGTAAAAAAAAAAAAGTCTGAGTCAAAAAGTTTGAAAAAGTCAGAGTAAAAAAAGTCTGAAAAATGTCGGAGTGAAAAAGCATAAAAAAAAGAAGTCAGAGTAAAAAAGTGTGAAAAAAGTCAGAGTAAAAAAAGTGTGAAAAATGTCTGAGTGAAAAAGTCTGAAAAATATCTAAGTACAAATGTCCGAGTAAAAAAGTGTGAAAAATGTCTGTGTAAAAATGTCCAAGTAAAAAAATTGTGAAAAATGTCATAGTAGAAAAGTAAAAAAAAAAGAAGTCCGAGTAAAAAAGTGTGAAAAAAGTCAGAGTTAAAAAAGTGTGAAAAATGTCTGAATAAAAAAAGTCTGAAAAATGCCCGGATATAAAAAGTCCGAAAAATGTCCGAGTAACAAAAGTCGGAAAAAGTGAAGTCTGAGAAATATCAGAAAAAAAGTCTGAAAAATGTCTTAGTAAAAATGTCTGGAAAAATGTCCGAGTAAAAAAGTAAAAAAAATAGAAATCCGAGTAAAAAAGTGTGAAAAAAGTCAGAGTAAAAAAAGTCTGAAAAATTTCCGAGTAAGAAAGTAAGAAAAAAAGAAGTCAAGTAAAAAAGTGTGAAAAAAGTCAGTTAAAAAAGTCTGAAAAATGTCTGAGTGAAGAAGTCTGAAAATATCAGAAAAAAGTCTGAAAAATGTCCAAGTTAATAAAGTGTGAAAAATGTCAGAAAAAAAGTCTGAAAAAAAGAAGTATGAAAAATGTCGGAGTAAAAAAAGTTTAAAAAAGAAGTCTGAGTAAAAAAGTGTGAAAAAAGTCAGAGTAAAAAAGTGTGAAAATGTCCGAGTAAAAAAAGTCTGAAAAATGTCTGAGTAAAAATGTCCAAGTAAAAAAAGTCTGAAAAATATCCGAGTAAAAAAGTAAAAAAAAGAAGTCAGAGTAAAAAAAGTCTGAAAAATGTCTGAGTGAAAAATCAGAAAAATGTCTGAGTAAAAAAGTATAAAAAAATGTCCGAGTAAAAAAGTATAAAAAAAAGAAATCTGAGAAATGTCAGAGTAAAAAAGTCTGAAAAATTTCGAGTAAAAAAATCTGAAAAATAGAAGTCTGAAAAATTTCAGAAAAGAAGTCTGAAAAATATCCCAGTAAAAGTATGAAATAAAGAAGTCTGGAAAAATGTCTCAGTAAAAAAGTCTATAAAAACAGAAGTCTGAAAAATGTCCGAGTAAAAAAGTGTGAAAAATGTCTGAATAAAAAGAGTCTGAAAAATGTCTAGATATAAAAAGTGTGAAAAATGTCAGAGTAAAAAAAATTGAAAAATGTCTGAGTAAAAAGTATAAAAAGTCTGAAAAAAGAAGTCTGATAAATATCAGAAAAATGTCTGAGTGAAAAAGTCTGAAAAATATCTGAGTAAAAATGTATAAAAAAATGTCTGAGTGAAAAAGTCTAAAAAAATGTCTGAGTAAAAAGGTATAAAAAAAAGTCATAAAAACGTCATAGTATAGTATGTCGAAAAAAATCAGGAATAAAAAAGAATAGTATAGTTTGTCGAAAATATTCATTAAAAAAACGTCATAGTATAGTATGTCGAAAAAAATCATGAATAAAAAAGAATAGTATAGTTTGTCGAAAATATTCATTAAAAAAACGTTATAGTATAGTATGTCGTAAA
The DNA here is from genome assembly GCA_916701645.2 of Sebastolobus alascanus. Lineage (NCBI taxonomy): Eukaryota > Metazoa > Chordata > Actinopteri > Perciformes > Sebastidae > Sebastolobus > Sebastolobus alascanus. The sequence goes on from CAKAOJ020002096.1 coordinate 14,989, forward strand.
TTTCCTGAAAAAGAGGTCATAGTATAGTATGTTGACAAATTTCATGAAAAAAACTTCATAGTACAGTATGTCGAAATTTTTGCGAAAAAAAGTCATTGTATAGTTTTTGTTCATAAAATGTTCAACTTTTAAAAAGCAAAAAAAAACGTCATAGTATAAAAGTATGTTGACAAATTTCATGAAAAAAAACGTCATAGTATAGTATGTCGTTTTAAAATTTCTATTGGAAAAAGAAACGTCAAG
>CAKAOJ020002097.1:0-20020 GCA_916701645.2 Sebastolobus alascanus
CAAAAAATTGCGACATACAATATGACTTTTTTTTGCAAAACATTTCGACATACTATACTATGCCTTTGTTCATGAACATTTTCAACATTCTTTACTATGACATTTTTTCACGAAAATTTTCGACATGCTATAGTATGACTTTTTTCATGAAAATTTTCGAAATTTTAAACTGAGTTTTTTTCCACCAAATTAATCGACAGACTATACTATGCCTTTTTTCATGAACATTTTCGACATTCTATACTATGACATTTTTTTACGAATGTTTTCGACATGCTATAGTAGTATGCCTTTTTTCATGAAAATTTTCGACATTCTATACTATCACATTTTTTCACGAAAATTTTCGACATAATATAGTATGACTTTTTTATGAAAATTTTCGAAATTTTAACTGAGTTTTTTTTCCACCAAATTAATCGAGACTATACTATGCCTTTTTTCATGAAAATTTTCGACATTCTATACTATTACATTTTTTCACGAAAATTTTTGACGTGCTATAGTAACTTTTTTCATCAAAATTTTCGACATTCTATACTATGACATTTTTTTACGAATATTTTCGACAATTTTCATGAAAAGTCATACTATAGTATGACTTTTTTCATGAAAATTTTCGAAATTTTAAACTGAGTTTTTTTCCACCAAATTAATCGACAGACTATACTATGCCTTTTTTCATGAACATTTTCGACATTCTACACTATTACATTTTTTCATGAAAATTTTCGACATGCTATAGTATGACTTTTTTCATGAAAATGTTCGAAATTTTAAACTGAGTTTTTTTTCCACCAAATTAATCGACAGACTATACTATGCCTTTTTTCATGAAAATTTTCGACGTTCTATACTATGAAATTTTTTACGAATATTTTCGACAATTTTCGTCAATTTTCATGAAAAAAGTCATACTATAGTATGACTTTTTTCATGAAATTTTTCGAATTTTCGAATTTTCATGAAAAAAGTCATACTATAGTATGACTTTTTTCATGAAAATTTTCGAAATTTTAAACTGAGTTTTTTTTCCACCAAATTAATCGACAGACTATACTATGCCTTTCTTCATGAACATTTTCGACATTCTATACTATGACATTTTTTTACGAATATTTTCGACAATTTTCATTAAAAAAGTCATACTATAGTATGACTTTTTTCATGAAAATTTTCGAAATTTTAAACTGAGTTTTTTTGCCACCAAATTAATCAACAGACTATACTATGCCTTTTTTCATGAAAAATGTTCGACATTCTATACTATGACATTTTTTTACGAATATTTTCGACATGCTATAGTATGACTTTTTTCATGAAAATTTTCGAAATTTTAAACTGAGTTTTTTTTCCACCAAATTAATCGACAGACTATACTATGCCTTTTTTCATGAAAATGTTCGACATTCTATACTATGACATTTTTCACGAATATTTTCGACATGCTATAGTATGACTTTTTTCATGAAAATTTTCGAAATTTTAAACTGATTTTTTTTCCACCAAATTAATCGACAGACTATACTATGCCTTTTTTCATGACAAATTTCGACATTCTATACTATGACATTTTTTAACGAATATTTTCGACATGCTATAGTATGACTTTTTTCATGAAAATTTTCGAAATTTTAAACTGAGTTTTTTTCCACCAAATTAATCGCAGACTATACTATGCCTTTTTTCATGAAAATTTTCGACATTCTATACTTTGACATTTTTTTACGAATATTTTCGACAATTTTCGTCAATTTTCATGAAAAAAGACATACTATAGTATGACTTTTTCCATGAAAATGTTCGACATTCTATACTATGACATTTTTTTACGAATATTTTCATGAAAAAAGTCATACTATAGTATGACTTTTTTCATGAAAATTGTCGAAATTTAAAACTGAGTTTTTTTTCCACCAAATTAATCGACAGACTATACTATGCCTTTTTTCATGAACATTTTCGACATTCTATGCTATGACATTTTTCTACGAATATTTTCGACAATTTTCATGAAAAAAGTCATACTATAGTATGACTTTTTTCATGAAAATTTTCGAAATTTTAAACTGAGTTTTTTTTCCACCAAATTAATCGACAGACTATACTATGCCTTTCTTCATGAACATTTTCGACATTCTATACTATGACATTTTTTTACGAATATTTTCGACAATTTTCATGAAAAAAGTCATACTATAGTATGACTTTTTTCATGAAAATTTTCCAAATTTTAAACTGAGTTTTTTTGCCACCAAATTAATCAACAGACTATACTATGCCTTTTTTCATGAAAATTTTCGACATTCTATACTATGACATTTTTTTACGAATATTTTCGACATGCTATAGTATGACTTTTTTCATGAAAATTTTCGAAATTTTAAACTGATTTTTTTTCCACCAAATTAATCGACAGACTATACTATGCCTTTTTTCATGACAATTTTCGACATTCTATACTGACATTTTTTAACGAATATTTTCGACATGCTATAGTATGACTTTTTTCATGAAAATTTTCGAAATTTTAAACTGAGTTTTTTTTCCACCAAATTAATCGACAGACTATACTATGCCTTTTTTCATGACAATTTTCGACATTCTATACTATGACATTTTTTAACGAAAATTTCGACATGCTATAGTATGACTTTTTTCATGAAAATTTTCGAAATTTTAAACTGAGTTTTTTTCCACCAAATTAATCGACAGACTATACTATGCCTTTTTTCATGAAAATTTTCGACATTCTATACTTTGACATTTTTTTACGAATATTTTCAACAATTTTCGTCAATTTTCATGAAAAAAGACATACTATAGTATGACTTTTTCCATGAAAATGTTCGACATTCTATACTATGACATTTTTTTACGAATATTTTCATGAAAAAAGTCATACTATAGTATGACTTTTTTCATGAAAATTGTCGAAATTTAAAACTGAGTTTTTTTTCCACCAAATTAATCGACAGACTATACTATGCCTTTTTTCATGAACTGAGTTTTTTTTCCACCAAATTAATCGACAGACTATACTATGCCTTTCTTCATGAACATTTTCGACATTCTATACTATGACATTTTTTTACGAATATTTTCGACAATTTTCATGAAAAAAGTCATACTATAGTATGACTTTTTTCATGAAAATTTTCCAAATTTTAAACTGAGTTTTTTTGCCACCAAATTAATCAACAGACTATACTATGCCTTTTTTCATGAAAATTTTCGACATTCTATACTATGACATTTTTTTACGAATATTTTCGACATGCTATAGTATGACTTTTTTCATGAAAATTTTCGAAATTTTAAACTGATTTTTTTTCCACCAAATTAATCGACAGACTATACTATGCCTTTTTTCATGACAATTTTCGACATTCTATACTGACATTTTTTTACGAATATTTTCGACATGCTATAGTATGACTTTTTTCATGAAAATTTTCGAAATTTTAAACTGAGTTTTTTTTCACCAAATTAATCGACAGACTATACTATGCCTTTTTTTCATGAAAATTTTCGACATTCTATACTATGACATTTTTTAACGAATATTTCGACATGCTATAGTATGACTTTTTTCATGAAAATTTTCGAAATTTTAAACTGAGTTTTTTTCCACCAAATTAATCGACAGACTATACTATGCCTTTTTTCATTAAAATTTTCGACATTCTATACTATGACATTTTTTTACGAATATTTTCGACAATTTTCGTCAATTTTCATGAAAAAAGACATACTATACTATGCCTTTTTTCATGAAAATTTTCGACATTCTATACTATGACATTTTTTTTACGAATATTTTCATGAAAAAAGTCATACTATAGTATGACTTTTTTCATGAAATTGTCGAAATTTTAAACTGAGTTTTTTTTCCACCAAATGAATCGACAGACTATACTATGCCTTTTTTCATGAAAATTTTCGACATTCTATACTATGACATTTTTCTACGAATATTTTCGACAATTTTCATGAAAAAAGTCATACTATAGTATGACTTTTTTCATGAAAATTTTCGAAATTTTAAACTGAGTTTTTTTTCCACCAAATTAATCGACAGACTATACTATGCCTTTCTTCATGAACATTTTCGACATTCTATACTATGACATTTTTTTACGAATATTTTCGACAATTTTCATGAAAAAAGTCATACTATAGTATGACTTTTTTCATGAAAATTGACGAAATTTTAAACTGAGTTTTTTTGCCACCAAATTAATCAACAGACTATACTATGCCTTTTTTCATGAAAATTTTCGACATTCTATACTATGACATTTTTTTACGAATATTTTCGACATGCTATAGTATGACTTTTTTCATGAAAATTTTCGAAATTTTAAACTGATTTTTTTTCCACCAAATTAATCGACAGACTATACTATGCCTTTTTTCATGACAATTTTCGACATTCTATACTGACATTTTTTAACGAATATTTTCGACATGCTATAGTATGACTTTTTTCATGAAAATTTTCGAAATTTTAAACTGAGTTTTTTTTCCACCAAATTAATCGACAGACTATACTATGCCTTTTTTCATGAAAATTTTCGACATTCTATACTTTGACATTTTTTTACGAATATTTTCGACAATTTTCGTCAATTTTCATGAAAAAAGACATACTATAGTATGACTTTTTCCATGAAAATGTTCGACATTCTATACTATGACATTTTTTTACGAATATTTTCATGAAAAAAGTCATACTATAGTATGACTTTTTTCATGAAAATTGTCGAAATTTAAACTGAGTTTTTTTTCCACCAAATTAATCGACAGACTATACTATGCCTTTTTTCATGAACATTTTCGACATTCTATGCTATGACATTTTTCTACGAATATTTTCGACAATTTTCATGAAAAAAGTCATACTATAGTATGACTTTTTTCATGAAAATTTTCGAAATTTTAAACTGAGTTTTTTTTCCACCAAATTAATCGACAGACTATACTATGCCTTTCTTCATGAACATTTTCGACATTCTATACTATGACATTTTTTTACGAATATTTTCGACAATTTTCATTAAAAAAGTCATACTATAGTATGACTTTTTTCATGAAAATTTTCGAAATTTTAAACTGAGTTTTTTTGCCACCAAATTAATCAACAGACTATACTATGCCTTTTTTCATGAAAATTTTCGACATTCTATACTATGACATTTTTTTACGAATATTTTCGACATGCTATAGTATGACTTTTTCCATGAAAATTTTCGAAATTTTAAACTGATTTTTTTTCCACCAAATTAATCGACAGACTATACTATGCCTTTTTTCATGAAAATTTTCGACATTCTATACTATGACATTTTTTAACGAATATTTTCGACATGCTATAGTATGACTTTTTTCATGAAAATTTTCGAAATTTTAAACTGAGTTTTTTTCCACCAAATTAATCGACAGACTATACTATGCCTTTTTTCATGAAAATTTTCGACATTCTATACTTTGACATTTTTTTACGAATATTTTCGACAATTTTCGTCAATTTTCATGAAAAAAGACATACTATAGTATGACTTTTTCCATGAAAATGTTCGACATTCTATACTATGACATTTTTTTACGAATATTTTCATGAAAAAAGTCATACTATAGTATGACTTTTTTCATGAAAATTTTCGAAATTTTAAACTGAGTTTTTTTGCCACCAAATTAATCAACAGACTATACTATGCCTTTTTTCATGAAAATTTTCGACATTCTATACTATGACATTTTTTAACGAATATTTTCGACATGCTATAGTATGACTTTTTTCATGAAAATTTTCGAAATTTTAAACTGATTTTTTTTCCACCAAATTAATCGACAGACTATACTATGCCTTTTTTCATGACAATTTTCGACATTCTATACTATGACATTTTTTAACGAATATTTTCGACATGCTATAGTATGACTTTTTTCATGAAAATTGTCGAAATTTTAAACTGATTTTTTTTCCACCAAATTAATCGACAGACTATACTATGCCTTTTTTCATGACAATTTTCGACATTCTATACTATGACATTTTTTAACGAATATTTTCGACATGCTATAGTATGACTTTTTTCATGAAAATTGTCGAAATTTTAAACTGATTTTTTTTCCACCAAATTAATCGACAGACTATACTATGCCTTTTTTCATGACAATTTTCGACATTCTATACTATGACATTTTTTAACGAATATTTTCGACATGCTATAGTATGACTTTTTTCATGAAAATTGTCGAAATTTTAAACTGATTTTTTTTCCACCAAATTAATCGACAGACTATACTATGCCTTTTTTCATGAAAATTTTCGACATTCTATACTTTGACATTTTTTTACGAATATTTTCGACAATTTTCGTCAATTTTCATGAAAAAAGACATACTATAGTATGACTTTTTCCATGAAAATGTTCGACATTCTATACTATGACATTTTTTTACGAATATTTTCATGAAAAAAGTCATACTATAGTATGACTTTTTTCATGAAAATTGTCGAAATTTAAAACTGAGTTTTTTTTCCACCAAATTAATCGACAGACTATACTATGCCTTTTTTCATGAACATTTTCGACATTCTATGCTATGACATTTTTCTACGAATATTTTCGACAATTTTCATGAAAAAAGTCATACTATAGTATGACTTTTTTCATGAAAATTTTCGAAATTTTAAACTGAGTTTTTTTGCCACCAAATTAATCAACAGACTATACTATGCCTTTTTTCATGAAAATTTTCGACATTCTATACTATGACATTTTTTTACGAATATTTTCGACATGCTATAGTATGACTTTTTTCATGAAAATTTTCGAAATTTTAAACTGATTTTTTTTCCACCAAATTAATCGACAGACTATACTATGCCTTTTTTCATGACAATTTTCGACATTCTATACTGACATTTTTTAACGAATATTTTCGACATGCTATAGTATGACTTTTTTCATGAAAATTTTCGAAATTTTAAACTGAGTTTTTTTTCCACCAAATTAATCGACAGACTATACTATGCCTTTTTTCATGAAAATTTTCGACATTCTATACTTTGACATTTTTTTACGAATATTTTCGACAATTTTCGTCAATTTTCATGAAAAAAGACATACTATAGTATGACTTTTTCCATGAAAATGTTCGACATTCTATACTATGACATTTTTTTACGAATATTTTCATGAAAAAAGTCATACTATAGTATGACTTTTTTCATGAAAATTGTCGAAATTTAAAACTGAGTTTTTTTTCCACCAAATTAATCGACAGACTATACTATGCCTTTTTTCATGAACATTTTCGACATTCTATGCTATGACATTTTTCTACGAATATTTTCGACAATTTTCATGAAAAAAGTCATACTATAGTATGACTTTTTTCATGAAAATTTTCGAAATTTTAAACTGAGTTTTTTTTCCACCAAATTAATCGACAGACTATACTATGCCTTTCTTCATGAACATTTTCGACATTCTATACTATGACATTTTTTTACGAATATTTTCGACAATTTTCATTAAAAAAGTCATACTATAGTATGACTTTTTTCATGAAAATTTTCGAAATTTTAAACTGAGTTTTTTTGCCACCAAATTAATCGACAGACTATACTATGCCTTTTTTCATGAAAATTTTCGACATTCTATACTATGACATTTTTTTACGAATATTTTCGACATGCTATAGTATGACTTTTTCCATGAAAATTTTCGAAATTTTAAACTGATTTTTTTTCCACCAAATTAATCGACAGACTATACTATGCCTTTTTTCATGAAAATTTTCGACATTCTATACTATGACATTTTTTAACGAATATTTTCGACATGCTATAGTATGACTTTTTTCATGAAAATTTTCGAAATTTTAAACTGAGTTTTTTTCCACCAAATTAATCGACAGACTATACTATGCCTTTTTTCATGAAAATTTTCGACATTCTATACTTTGACATTTTTTTACGAATATTTTCGACAATTTTCGTCAATTTTCATGAAAAAAGACATACTATAGTATGACTTTTTCCATGAAAATGTTCGACATTCTATACTATGACATTTTTTTACGAATATTTTCATGAAAAAAGTCATACTATATAGTATGACTTTTTTCATGAAAATTGTCGAAATTTTAAACTGAGTTTTTTTTCCAACAAATTAATCGACAGACTATACTATGCCTTTTTTCATGAACATTTTCGACATTCTATGCTGTGACATTTTTCTACGAATATTTTCGACAATTTTCATGAAAAAAGTCATACTATAGTATGACTTTTTTCATGAAAATTTTCGAAATTTTAAACTGAGTTTTTTTTCCACCAAATTAATCGACAGACTATACTATGCCTTTCTTCATGAACATTTTCGACGTTCTATACTATGACATTTTTTTACGAATATTTTCGACAATTTTCATGAAAAAAGTCATACTATAGTATGACTTTTTTCATGAAAATTACCGAAATTTTAAACTGAGTTTTTTTGCCACCAAATTAATCAACAGACTATACTATGCCTTTTTTCATGAAAATTTTCGACATTCTATACTATGACATTTTTTAACGAATATTTTCGACATGCTATAGTATGACTTTTTTCATGAAAATTTTCGAAATTTTAAACTGAGTTTTTTTTCCACCAAATTAATCGACAGACTATACTATGCCTTTTTTCATGAAAATTTTTGACATTCTATACTTTGACATTTTTTTACGAATATTTTCGACAATTTTCGTCAATTTTCATGAAAAAAGACATACTATAGTATGACTTTTTCCATGAAAATGTTCGACATTCTATACTATGACATTTTTTTACGAATATTTTCATGAAAAAAGTCATACTATAGTATGACTTTTTTCATGAAAATTTTCGAAATTTTAAACTGAGTTTTTTTTCCACCAAATTAATCGACAGACTATACTATGCCTTTTTTCATGAAAATGTTCGACATTCTATACTATGACATTTTTTTACGAATATTTTCGACATGCTATAGTATGCCTTTTTTCATGAAAATTTTCGACATTCTATACTATGATATTTTTTTACGAATATTTTCGACAATTTTCATGAAAAAAGTCATACTGTAGTATGCCTTTTTTCATGAAAATGTTCGAAATACTATACTATGACTTTTTTTTCGTGAGATTTATCGACATAATATACTATGACTTTTTTTCGTGAAATTTTTCGACATACTATACTATTACTTTTTTTTGCCAAAAAATTGACATATTATACTATGTCTTTTTCCGCAAAAAATTCTGATATACTATACTACGACTTTTTTTCACAAGAAAATTACGACACATTATACTATGACTTTTTTCGTTAAAAGTTTCGACACACTATACTATGACTTTTTTCAAAAAAATTTCGACATACTATACTATGACTTTTTTTTCGCAAAAAATATCGAAATACCATACTATGACTTTTTTTCGCAAACAATTTCGACATACTACACTGACTTTTTTTTCGTGAAATTTTTCGACATACTATACTATGACTTTTTTTTGCAAAAAATATCGACATACTATATTATGACTTTTTTTCGAAAAAATATCGACATACTATACTATGACTTTTTTTCCGCAAACAATTTCGAAATACTATACTATGACTTTTTTTCATTCAATTTTTCGACATACTATACTGACTTTTTTTCGTGAAATTTTTCGACATACTATACTATGACTTTTTTCGCAAAAAATTTCGACATACTATACTATGACTTTTTTCAAACAAAATTTCGACATAATATACTATGACTTTTTTTCGCAAAAAATATCGACATACTATACTATGACTTTTTTTCGCAAACAATTTCGACATACTTCACTGACTTTTTTTTCGTGAAATTTTTCGACATACTATACTATGACTTTTTTTTGCCAAAAATATCGACATACTATATTATGACTTTTTTTCGCAAAAAATATCGACATACTATACTATGACTTTTTTTTCGTAAAGATTTTTCGACATATTATACTTTGACTTTTTTTTCGCAAAAAATTGCGACATACAATACTAATTTTTTTTTCAAAAAATTTCGACATACTATACTATGACTTTTTTTCAAGAAATCTTTCGACATACTATACTGACTTTTTTTCTCAAAAAATTTCGACATACTATACTATGACTTTTTTTCGCAAAAAATATCGACATACTATACTATGACTTTTTTTCGTGAAATTTTTCGACATACTATACTGACTTTTTTTTCGTGAAATTTTTCGACATACTATACTATGACTTTTTTCGCAAAAAATTTCGACATACTATACTATGACTTTTTTCAAACAAAATTTCGACATACTATACTATGACTTTTTTTCGCAAACAATTTCGACATACTTTACTGACTTTTTTTTCGTGAAATTTTTCGACATACTATACTATGACTTTTTTTTGCCAAAAAATATCGACATACTATATTATGACTTTTTTCGCAAAAAATATCGACATACTATACTATGACTTTTTTTCGCAAAGATTTTTCGACATATTATACTATGACTTTTTTTTCGCAAAAAATTGCGACATACAATACTAATTTTTTTTTCAAAAAATTTCGACATACTATACTATGACTTTTTTTCAAGAAATCTTTCGGCATACTATACTATGACTTTTTTTCAAGAAATCTTTCGACATACTATACTGACTTTTTTTCGCAAACAATTTCGACATACTATACTATGACTATTTTTTTGTGAGATTTATCGACATAGTATACTATGACTTTTTATCATTAAATTTTTCGACATACTATACTATTACTTTTTTTTGCCAAAGAATTGACATACTATACTATGTCTTTTTCCGCAAAAAATTCTGATATACTATACTACGACTTTTTTTCACAAGAAAATTACGACACACTATACTATGACTTTTTTCGTAAAAAGTTTCGACACACTATACTATGACTTTTTTCAAAAAAATTTCGACATACTATACTATGACTTTTTTTTCGCAAAAAATATCGAAATACCATACTATGACTTTTTTTCGCAAACAATTTCGAAATACTATACTATGACTTTTTTTCATTAAATTTTTCGACATACTATACTGACTTTTTTTTCGTGAAATTTTTCGACATACTATACTATGACTTTTTTTCAAGAAATCTTTCGACATACTATACTGACTTTTTTTCGCAAACAATTTCGACATACTATACTATGACTATTTTTCGTAAAAAGTTTCGACACACTATACTATGACTTTTTTCAAAAAAATTTCGACATACTATACTATGACTTTTTTTTCGCAAAAAATATCGAAATACCATACTATGACTTTTTTTCGCAAACAATTTCGAAATACTATACTATGACTTTTTTTCATTAAATTTTTCGACATACTATACTGACTTTTTTTTCGTGAAATTTTTCGACATACTATACTATGACTTTTTTTCAAGAAATCTTTCGACATACTATACTGACTTTTTTTCGCAAACAATTTCGAAATACTATACTATGACTTTTTTTCATTAAATTTTTCGACATACTATACTGACTTTTTTTCAAGAAATCTTTCGGCATACTATACTATGACTTTTTTTCAAGAAATCTTTCGACATACTATACTGACTTTTTTTCGCAAACAATTTCGACATACTATACTATGACTATTTTTTTGTGAGATTTATCGACATAGTATACTATGACTTTTTATCATTAAATTTTTCGACATACTATACTATTACTTTTTTTTGCCAAAGAATTGACATACTATACTATGTCTTTTTCCGCAAAAAATTCTGATATACTATACTACGACTTTTTTTCACAAGAAAATTACGACACACTATACTATGACTTTTTTCGTAAAAAGTTTCGACACACTATACTATGACTTTTTTCAAAAAAATTTCGACATACTATACTATGACTTTTTTTTCGCAAAAAATATCGAAATACCATACTATGACTTTTTTTCGCAAACAATTTCGAAATACTATACTATGACTTTTTTTCATTAAATTTTTCGACATACTATACTGACTTTTTTTTCGTGAAATTTTTCGACATACTATACTATGACTTTTTTCGCAAAAAATATCGACATACTATACTATGACTTTTTTTCCGCAAACAATTTCGAAATACTATACTATGACTTTTTTTCATTAAATTTTTCGACATACTATACTGACTTTTTTTTCGTGAAATTTTTCGACATACTATACTATGACTTTTTTCGCAAAAAATTTCGACATACTATACTATGACTTTTTTCAAACAAAATTTCGACATACTATACTATGACTTTTTTTCACAAAAAATATCGACATACTATACTATGACTTTTTTTCGCAAACAATTTCGACATACTTCACTGACTTTTTTTTCGAGAAATTTTTCGACATACTATACTATGACTTTTTTTTGCCAAAAATATCGACATACTATATTATGACTTTTTTTCGCAAAAAATATCGACATACTATACTATGACTTTTTTTTCGCAAAGATTTTTCGACATATTATACTATGACTTTTTTTTGCAAAAAATTCGACATACTATATTATGATTTTTTTTCCAAAAAATTTCGACATACTATACTATGACTTTTTTTCCAAAAAATTTCGACATACTATAGTATGACTTTTTTTCCAAAAATTTCGACATACTATACTTTACTTTTTTTCGCAAACAATTTCGACATACTATACTATGACTTTTTTTTGTGAAATTTTCGACATACTATACTATGACTTTTTATCGTAAATTTTTCGACATACTATACTATGACTTTTTTGCAAAAAATTCGACATACTATACTATGACTTTTTTCAAAAAATTTGACATACTATACTATGACTTTTTTTCGCAAAAAATTTCGACATACTATACTATGACTTTTTTTCGTAAAAAGTTTTTGACATACTATACTATGTAACTTTTTTTCAAAAAATTTCGACATACTATACTATGACTTTTTTTCGCAAAAAATATCGAATACCATACTATGACTTTTTTTCGCAAACAATTTCGAAATACTATACTATGACTTTTTTTCATTAAATTTTTCGACATACTATACTGACTTTTTTTTCGTGAAATTTTTCGACATACTATACTATGACTTTTTTTCAAGAAATCTTTCGACATACTATACTGACTTTTTTTCGCAAACAATTTCGACATACTATACTATGACTATTTTTCGTAAAAAGTTTCGACACACTATACTATGACTTTTTTCAAAAAAATTTCGACATACTATGACTTTTTTTCGCAAACAATTTCGAAATACTATACTATGACTTTTTTTCATTAAATTTTTCGACATACTATACTGACTTTTTTTTCGTGAAATTTTTCGACATACTATACTATGACTTTTTTTCAAGAAATCTTTCGACATACTATACTGACTTTTTTTCGCAAACAATTTCGAAATACTATACTATGACTTTTTTTCATTAAATTTTTCGACATACTATACTGACTTTTTTTCAAGAAATCTTTCGGCATACTATACTATGACTTTTTTTCAAGAAATCTTTCGACATACTATACTGACTTTTTTTCGCAAACAATTTCGACATACTATACTATGACTATTTTTTTGTGAGATTTATCGACATAGTATACTATGACTTTTTATCATTAAATTTTTCGACATACTATACTGTTACTTTTTTTTGCCAAAGAATTGACATACTATACTATGTCTTTTTCCGCAAAAAATTCTGATATACTATACTACGACTTTTTTTCACAAGAAAATTACGACACACTATACTATGACTTTTTTCGTAAAAAGTTTCGACACACTATACTATGACTTTTTTCAAAAAAATTTCGACATACTATACTATGACTTTTTTTTCGCAAAAAATATCGAAATACCATACTATGACTTTTTTTCGCAAACAATTTCGAAATACTATACTATGACTTTTTTTCATTAAATTTTTCGACATACTATACTGACTTTTTTTTCGTGAAATTTTTCGACATACTATACTATGACTTTTTTCGCAAAAAATTTCGACATACTATACTATGACTTTTTTCAAACAAAATTTCGACATACTATACTATGACTTTTTTTCACAAAAAATATCGACATACTATACTATGACTTTTTTTCGCAACAATTTCGACATACTTCACTGACTTTTTTTTCGAGAAATTTTTCGACATACTATACTATGACTTTTTTTTTGCCAAAAATATCGACATACTATATTATGACTTTTTTTCGCAAAAAATATCGACATACTATACTATGACTTTTTTTTCGCAAAGATTTTTCGACATATTATACTATGACTTTTTTTTGCAAAAAATATCGACATACTATATTATGACTTTTTTTCGCAAAAAATATCGACATACTATACTATGACTTTTTTTCGCAAAAAATTTCGACATACTCTACTATGACTTTTTTTCGCAAAAAATATCGACATACTATACTATGACTTTTTTTCGTGAAATTTTTCGACATACTATACTGACTTTTTTTTCGTGAAATTTTTCGACATACTATACTATGACTTTTTTCGCAAAAAATTTCGACATACTATACTATGACTTTTTTCAAACAAAATTTCGACATACTATACTATGACTTTTTTCAAACAAAATTTCGACATACTATACTATGACTTTTTTTCGCAAAAAATATCGACATACTATACTATGACTTTTTTTCGCAAACAATTTCGACATACTTCACTGACTTTTTTTTCGTGAAATTTTTCGACATACTATACTACGACTTTTTTTCACAAGAAAATTACGACACTATACTATGACTTTTTTCGTAAAAAGTTTCGACACACTATACTATGACTTTTTTCAAAAAATTTCGACATACTATACTATGACTTTTTTTTCGCAAAAAATATCGAAATACCATACTATGACTTTTTTTCGCAAACAATTTCGACATACTACACTGACATTTTTTTCGTGAAATTTTTCGACATACTATACTATGACTTTTTTTTGCAAAAAATATCGACATACTATATTATGACTTTTTTTCGCAAAAAATATCGACTTACTATACTATGACTTTTTTTCCGCAAACAATTTCGAAATACTATACTATGACTTTTTTTCATTAAATTTTTCGACATACTATACTGACTTTTTTTTCGTGAAATTTTTCGACATACTATACTATGACTTTTTTCGCAAAAAATTTCGACATACTATACTATGACTTTTTTCAAACAAAATTTCGACATACTATACTATGACTTTTTTTCACAAAAAATATCGACATACTATACTATGACTTTTTTCAAACAAAATTTCGACATACTATACTATGACTTTTTTTCGCAAAAAATATCGACATACTATACTATGACTTTTTTTCCGCAAACAATTTCGACATACTATACTATGACTTTTTTTCGTGAAATTTTTCGACATACTATACTGACTTTTTTTTCGTGAAATTTTTCGACATACTATACTATGACTTTTTTCGCAAAAAATTTCGACATACTATACTATGACTTTTTTCAAACAAAATTTCGACATACTATACTATGACTTTTTTTCGCAAAAAATATCGACATACTATACTATGACTTTTTCGCAAAAAATTTCGACATACTTCACTGACTTTTTTTTCGTGAAATTTTTCGACATACTATACTATGACTTTTTTTTGCCAAAAATATCGACATACTATATTATGACTTTTTTTCGCAAAAAATATCGACATACTATACTATGACTTTTTTTTCGCAAAGATTTTTCGACATATTATACTATGACTTTTTTTTCTCAAAAAATTGCGACATACAATACTAATTTTTTTTTCAAAAAATTTCGACATACTATACTATGACTTTTTTTCAAGAAATCTTTCGGCATACTATACTATGACTTTTTTTCAAGAAATCTTTCGACATACTATACTATCTTTTTTTCGCAAACAATTTCGACATACTATACTATGACTATTTTTTTGTGAGATTTATCGACATAGTATACTATGACTTTTTATCATTAAATTTTTCGACATACTATACTATTACTTTTTTTTGTCAAAGAATTGACATACTATACTATGTCTTTTTCCGCAAAAAATTCTGATATACTATACCGACTTTTTTTCACAAGAAAATTACGACATACTATACTATGACTTTTTTCGAACAAAATTTCGACTTACTATACTATGACTTTTTTTCCGCAAACAATTTCGAAATACTATACTATGACTTTTTTTCATTAAATTTTTCGACATACTATACTGACTTTTTTTTCGTGAAATTTTTCGACATACTATACTATGTCTTTTTTCGTAAAAAGTTTCGACACACTATACTATGTCTTTTTTCGTAAAAAGTTTCGACACACTATACTATGACTTTTTTCAAAAAAATTTCGACATACTATACTATGACTTTTTTTTCGCAAAAAATATCTAAATACCATACTATGACTTTTTTTCGCAAACAATTTCGACATACTACACTGACTTTTTTTTCGTGAAATTTTTCGACATACTATACTATGACTTTTTTTTGCAAAAAATATCGACATACTATATTATGACTTTTTTTCGCAAAAAATATCGACATACTATACTATGACTTTTTTTCCGCAAACAATTTCGAAATACTATACTATGACTTTTTTTCATTAAATTTTTCGACATACTATACTGACTTTTTTTTCGTGAAATTTTTCGACATACTATACTGACTTTTTTTTCGTGAAATTTTTCGACATACTATACTATGACTTTTTTCGCAAAAAATTTCGACATACTATACTATGACTTTTTTCAAACAAAATTTCGACATACTATACTATGACTTTTTTTCGCAAAAAATATCGACATACTATACTATGACTTTTTTTCCGCAAACAATTTCGACATACTATACTATGACTTTTTTTCGTGAAATTTTTCGACATACTATACTATGACTTTTTTCGCAAAAAATTTCGACATACTATACTATGACTTTTTTTCGCAAAAAATTTCGACATACTATACTATGACTTTTTTCAAACAAAATTTCGACATACTATACTATGACTTTTTTTCACAAAAAATATCGACATACTATACTATGACTTTTTTTCGCAAACAATTTCGACATACTTCACTGACTTTTTTTTCGAGAAATTTTTCGACATACTATACTATGACTTTTTTTTGCCAAAAATATCGACATACTATATTATGACTTTTTTTCGCAAAAAATATCGACATACTATACTATGACTTTTTTTTCGCAAAGATTTTTCGACATATTATACTATGACTTTTTTTTGCAAAAAATATCGACATACTATATTATGACTTTTTTTCGCAAAAAATATCGACATACTATACTATGACTTTTTTTCCGCAAACAATTTCGAAATACTATACTATGACTTTTTTTCATTAAATTTTTCGACATACTATACTGACTTTTTTTTCGTGAAATTTTTCGACATACTATACTATGACTTTTTTCGCAAAAAATTTCGACATACTATACTATGACTTTTTTCAAACAAAATTTCGACATACTATACTATGACTTTTTTTCGCAAAAAATATCGACATACTATACTATGACTTTTTTTCGCAAACAATTTCGACATACTTCACTGACTTTTTTTTCGTGAAATTTTTCGACGTACTATACTATGACTTTTTTTTGCCAAAAATATCGACATACTATATTATGACTTTTTTTCGCAAAAAATATCGACATACTATACTATGACTTTTTTTTCGCAAAGATTTTTCGACATATTATACTATGACTTTTTTTTCGCAAAAAATTGCGACCTACAATACCAATTTTTTTTTCAAAAAATTTCGACATACTATACTATGACTTTTTTTCAAGAAATCTTTCGGCATACTATACTATGACTTTTTTTCAAGAAATCTTACGGCATACTATACTATGACTTTTTTTCAAGAAATCTTTCGGCATACTATACTATGACTTTTTTTCAAGAAATCTTTCGACATACTATACTGACTTTTTTTCGCAAACAATTTCGACATACTATACTATGACTATTTTTTTGTGAGATTTATCGACATAGTATACTATGACTTTTTATCATTACATTTTTCGACATACTATACTATTACTTTTTTTTGCCAAAGAATTGACATACTATACTGTCTTTTTCCGCAAAAAATTCTGATATACTATACTACGACTTTTTTTCACAAGAAAATTACGACACACTATACTATGTCTTTTTTCGTAAAGTTTCGACACACTATACTATGACTTTTTTCAAAAAAATTTCGACATACTATACTATGACTTTTTTTTCGCAAAAAATATCGAAATACCATACTATGACTTTTTTTCGCAAACAATTTCGACATACTACACTGACTTTTTTTTCGTGAAATTTTTCGACATACTATACTATGACTTTTTTTTGCAAAAAATTTCGACATACTATATTATGACTTTTTTTTCGCAAAAAATATCGACATACTATACTATGACTTTTTTTCCGCAAACAATTTCGAAATACTATACTATGACTTTTTTTCATTAAATTTTTCGACATACTATACTGACTTTTTTTTCGTGAAATTTTTCGACATACTATACTGACTTTTTTTCCTTGAAATTTTTCGACATACTATACTATGACTTTTTTTCGCAAAAAATTTCGACATACTATACTATGACTTTTTTCAAACAAAATTTCGACATACTATACTATGACTTTTTTTCGCAAAAAATATCGACATACTATACTATGACTTTTTTTCCGCAAACAATTTCGACATACTATACTATGACTTTTTTTCGTGAAATTTTTCGACATACTATACTGACTTTTTTTTCGTGAAATTTTTCGACATACTATACTATGACTTTTTTCGCAAAAAATTTCGACATACTATACTATGACTTTTTTCAAACAAAATTTCGACATACTATACTATGACTTTTTTTCGCAAAAAATATCGACATACTATACTATGACTTTTTTTCGCAAACAATTTCGACATACTTCACTGACTTTTTTTTCGTAAAATTTTTCGACATACTATACTATGACTTTTTTTTGCCAAAAATATCGACATACTATATTATGACTTTTTTTCGCAAAAAATATCGACATACTATACTATGACTTTTTTTTCGCAAAGATTTTTCGACATATTATACTATGACTTTTTTCATGACAATTTTCGACATTCTATACTATGACATTTTTTAACGAATATTTTCGACATGCTATAGTATGACTTTTTTCATGAAAATTTTCGAAATTTTAAACTGAGTTTTTTTTCCACCAAATTAATCGACAGACTATACTATGCCTTTTTTCATGAACATTTTCGACATTCTATACTATGACATTTTTTTACGAATCTTTTCGACAATTTTCATGAAAAAAGTCATACTATAGCATGACTTTTTCATGAAAATTTTCGAAATTTTAAACTGAGTTTGTTTCCACCAAATTAATCGACAGACTATACTATGCTTTTTTCATGAACATTTTCGACATTCTATACTATGACATTTTTTTACGAATGTTTTCAACATGCTATAGTATGCCTTTTTTCATGAAAATTTTCGACATTCTATACTATCACATTTTTTCACGAAAATTTTCGACATAATATAGTATGACTTTTTTATGAAAATTTTCGAAATTTTAAACTGAGTTTTTTTTCCACCAAATTAATCGACAGACTATACTATGCCTTTTTTCATGAAAATGTTCGACATTCTATACTATGACATTTTTTTACGAATATTTTCGACAATTTTTGTCAATTTTCATGAAAAAAGTCATACTATAGTATGACTTTTTTCATGAAAATTTTCGAAATTTTAAAGTTTTTTTCCACCAAATTAATCGACAGACTATACTATGCCTTTTTTCATGAAAATGTTCGACATTCTATACTATGTCATTTTTTTACGAATATTTTCGACAATTTTCATGAATAAAATTTTCGAAATTTTAAATTTTTTTTCATGAAA
>CAKAOJ020002098.1:0-21673 GCA_916701645.2 Sebastolobus alascanus
TCTGGTCTATAGCTTGGAGCCATAAAGATTATAAAGATTATATAAATTATATCTTTTTTAGGACATGGCAGGGGAACAAACCAGAGATCAGCGTTTTTGGATTTATTGTTGGTGTAACAAAATACACAGCAACTCTTGGGCACCGGTTTCTTTTAGTAGAGGTTTGGAGACATGTTTCAACTTCTTCTGTTTACTCTGTTACCATCTACGAGGGACACAGGATTGTTTTCCCCAAAAAAGGGGCGTGGTCATGAGAGCCTAATCTGGATGACGTATTGCCGGTCTGATGTATAGATTATCACAGCGTAGGAAAGCATTTTCTGTTCGGCTTATTTTCTGTGTTACATGACAGCATGGTGGAATTAGCAAGCTAAGCTAGCTAAGTAGCCAGCCGTCCTCCCAGCGGGCTGGTGGCCAACGGCAGCGCTGTAAAGATAAATTGAGGGCGTATAAATCTTTGGATGTCTATAGTTAACTATCCTTCAGTAAAGTCAGTCAAAAAGAGAGTCGGACAATATCGGAGAAGCGTTTCAGAGATGGAGAGAAAGGGTTGCTAATAGTTTAGCCTTCTGCTAACAGCAGCCAACGGCTCACGGCTGCTGTTAGCAGAAGGCTAAATATGATCAACATTTACTCTCCATCTCTGAAACGTTTCTCTCATATTGTAGCTCTCTAGAGCTTCGAATCACAGTTTGTCATCTCAAATGTTGTGATATCTGGATTCTGGCACCAACAACACAGCAAGATGACATTTTAGATGTGTAACTTTAGCCCACTGCTAGTGTTAGTTAGCCTCCAGCTAACACTGTGACGTAATCATGACGTCGACACACAAAGGGTCTATATTTTGGTCCATCTCTTGAGACATTAGTAAACGTCCCATTCATCCAACATGTTAAATCTTTGGAGAAATCCTCTTACTGCTCTGCAGACAGTCAGCCAGCTCCTCCTGCTTCATTCTCCTCAGGAAGTGCACTGTGATCTTCAGAAATTTCGCTCTGCTCCTCCTCTGCTCTTCATCCTCACCGTCCTCCCTCTCTAAGCATTCTGGGTAATCTGAACTTACAACCTTCTGGATCTTCTTCAGCTCGTTCTTCACAAAAGTGACGATGTTCTCCTCCAGCAGCTGGAACAGAATATTACATGAATGACACGATCAAACTAAAATCATGGAACCAAACATCAAATCCATGTTGGACAGAATGACATCCCACTGGTCTAAAAAGTGCAGCATGGAGATGACTGTGAACAGAATAGACGTTAAAGTAGTTGTTGTACATGTACAGACCATAAATATGGAGTCCAGGTGTGTTTGATGCTGCTGGGCAGACTGAAAACTGGGAACCTCCGAGCTCTCCTGGTCCACTCTGTGGAGGAATCATGAAGAATTAGCTCACATTATGTCTGTCCACACAGAGACAAACACCAGGTACAGGTCCATGAAGTGATATTTGGATGTCAACAGTGAATCAGATGACTCCCTGTATTGGTAAATGTTTACTAGTCCTGCTGATCCCACTGAGAATCAACAGCTCAGTCTGCAGCTGTTTGTAGCTTTCAGCTCTCTGTTTTCTTCTGGTTTGAACGCAGTTGTGTTAGTTTTTCTGGTTTATATAGGTCCTGTTTGTGCATGTGTGTGTGTTATTCGGGCCTGTGTGTACTATGTACTGTGTAAAATAACAGAATGAAAAAATGTAATTTCCCCTCGGGGATCAATAAAGTGCCTTTCTTTCTTTCTTTCTTTCTTTCTTTCTTTCTTTCTTTCTTTCTTTCTTTCTTTCTTTCTTTCTTTCTTTCTTCTTTTAAAAATTCGATTTTCAAAATCGTACAAAAAATCGTGATACATAGGTGAATCCATTTTTTTTCCCACCCCGAGTGTCCATCTTTATATTTAACTTCCCTAACATCTGATATCATCATCATTTAGTTTATATTATCAGTTTGAAATCCTCACCTTTTTTTATCAGAGCGGCGTCCATCTTTGAAGACTATAGGACAATACATAGACCGGTCACTCTTCATGGACACACAGCTGGGTTCAGGTTCAGGTTTTTCCAGCTTCCTCCTGATAGAAACACAAGATAAATTCATCACTGCACTCCCAACACACTGAGACAAACCCTGTCAGTGATTTAATACACCTACTGTACATAGTATATTTGTCTTCAGGTAGGTTTTGGTTACATTTTGTATTAATTCAATGTTAAATTGAATGTTTCAATGAATATTTTAAAGCTGTGTTCAGTGCAGTGAGCAGCAGAGGCAGGAAATGATGCTGTGGGGTGATCATATTAGTTGAACAGTAATGTCGTATTATTGATAAAAAGAAGAACAGACGTGATGTTTTAACTGAGTGTCCATTAGTGCTGGGACGATACACCTATCTCCTGATTCAATACTATCACAATGCTTGGGTGCCGATTTGATATGTATTGTGATTTTTAAGTTTAATGTGATTTAAAACATTTTGTTAACTTTTTTAACACTAGACCATGAAGGGAAAAAGTTGAATCATACACTTCTAGGGACTTATACTTTGGAAAATCTCTAAATTAATCCAGTTAAAATGTTTGATTTTCAGCATGTATGTAGTCAGAGATGTCCTGAAGTCAAATATATCAGGATCATTGACAGGAAGTATTTATTACATTTTTTCCAGCAACCCAAAAATCAAAGAATAAAGACATTTCCCTCACAGATTAGTGGTATTTTCTTTTTAATTTATAAGGGACATGTAATGTTTTATACTTCTGGTGAATATAATCCAATCAATCTTATTTCCATAGATGTATTTTGTATATACAGTTCCCTTTGTTAACACCTCATTTTTAAAAGTTTACGTAGTCCCACGTGTCTACTTCCTCTAACTTCTCCAAGGTGGTCTCTAGCTCTCCCGTCAGCTCCGTTCTCTTTATCCATCCATGGTCAGCT
Organism: Sebastolobus alascanus; assembly: GCA_916701645.2. Lineage (NCBI taxonomy): Eukaryota > Metazoa > Chordata > Actinopteri > Perciformes > Sebastidae > Sebastolobus > Sebastolobus alascanus. Next base: position 2,932 of record CAKAOJ020002098.1, read on the forward strand.
CCATCGGGGCCGTTTCAATGCATTTAACATAAATGTCAGTATATGGGTGCTCTACAGTTGTAGCGTCGGCCCATTTGACCACGGAGATGAGAGCGACGGCCGGCTCGACCGCACGTTACCACGATACGATAACGTTTCCTGTCCGTGACAGAGTTAGCATGCAGCTTTAGCCGTGATGTCTAGCTCTGCTTTTCCTGCAATGTGTGAAACCCAAAGTGTTTCCATCCTTTACTGGATGTGTAGTGTTTACCATGCTGGATTTAACATGTGAGGGTGCAGGTCGTATCCACGACGACCCTCCAACGTTTTATACTTTCTGAGGTTTGTTTTGGTTGACGGATACGGAACGGATATGACCTCACGTTACTCAGACTACCACAATAAAAGCGGTAACTTCCTTCTACCTCCAGTAAGACTCAGATGAAGCAAATATGTTGATTCTGGCATTAAAATTAAATTAAATTTAATTTAATTTGGGGGGGCAGTAGCTCAGTCCATAGGGACTTGGCTTGGGAACCGGAGGGTCATGGTTCAAGTCCCCGCATGGACCAAGTACTGAGTGTGAACTGGCAGCTGGGGAGATGCCTGTTTGCCTCTTGGGCACTGCCGAGGTGCCCTTGAGCAAGGCACCAAACCCCCAACTGCTCGGGGCGCCTGTCAGGGGCTGCCCCCCCGCTCTGACATCTCTCCATTAATGCATGTATATAGGTCCTGTTTGTGCGTGTGTGTGTATTCGGGCCTGTGTGTACTATGTGCTGTGTAAAATAACAGAATGAAAAAATTGAAGTTCCCCTCGGGGATCAATAAAGTGCCTTTCTTTCTTTCTTTCTTTCTTTCTTTTTTCTTTTAAAAAATCGATTTCAAAATCGTACAGAAAATCCTGATACATAGGTGAATCGATTTTTTGTCCCACCCCGAGTGTCCATCTTTGTATTTAACTTCCCTAACGTCTGATATCATCATCATGTTGTTTTCATTATCAGTTTGAAATCCTCACTTTTGTTCATCAGAGTGGCGTCCATCTTTGAAGGTTATATGACGATCCATAGACCGGTCACTCTTCATGGACACACAGCTAGGTTCAGGTTCAGGTTTTTCCAGCTTCCTCCTGATAGAAACACAAGATAAATTCATCACTGTACTCACAACACACTGAGACAAACCCTGTCAGTGATTTAATACACCTACTGTACACAGTATATTTGTCTTCATTATCAGTTTGAAATCCTCACCTCTGATCAACAGAGTGGCGTCCATCTTTGAAGTTCACAGGACGATACATAGACGAGTCACTCTTCATGGACACACAGCTGGGTTCAGGTTTAGGACTGTCTGGTTTCTGATGGACCCTGATAGAAATAAATCCATTAAAGCTCACATATTAAGAAACATTGTCAGTGAATCAAAGACTTTGTGACATGGAGAAGAGTCGTGGACAGTTAGAGATGGTCAACTCACCTCTGAGCTTTGGTCTGGCTGTCATGATCCCCACGCAGAGTGGTTTTAGAGGGAGGGACTCCCTCCTCTCTGTCCTCACACTGACTCATAGCAGAGCCTTCACATAAAGCCAACAACCTGCTGGGAGAGCTCACACATTAATCCTCTTTATCATGACTAACACACAGCGCTCATTCACCTCAATACTAAATACACTCATGGGACTGTTCCCATGTTGTTGGCACTTTGAGCGGCAGAGTCAGACCTAAGAAATGACATTCACAATGCTCTTTAGTCTTTTGGATTGTTTGAAGACTGAAACACTTCATGTTGCTCTTTCTCTGCCTTTCTTTAAGGACGACATCACTTTTCACTTCTATTTGACTGACTTTGAAAAGCTCTTCAACATTTGAAATGTTCCTCTTTTCCCAAGTCTACTATATCCAGTTAGAGCGGTAACACTTTAGCTCGATGGATCGAGATACTAACTGGAGGGAACGAGTTACTAACTCGAGGGAACGAATTACTAACTGGAAGGAACGAGATACTAACTCGAGGGAACGAGATACTAACTGGAGGGAACGAGATACTAACTCGAGGGAACGAGATACTAACTGGAAGGAACGAGATACTAACTCGAGGGAACGAATTACTAACTGGACGGAATGAGATACTAACTCGAGGGAACGAGATACTAACTCGAGGGAACGAATTACTGACTGGAGGAACGAGTTACTAACTCGAGGGAACGAGATACTAACTGGAAGGAACGAGATACTAACTCGAGGGAACGAGATACTAACGGGAGGGAACTAGATATTAACTGGAGGGAACGAGTTACTAACTCGAGGGAACGAGATACTAACTCGAGGGAAAGAGATACTAACTCGAGGGAACGAGATACTAACTCGAGGGAACGAGATACTAACTCGAGGGAACGAGATATTAACTGGAGGGAACGAGATACTAACTGGAGGGAACGAGTTACTAACTCGAGGTAACGAGATACTAACTGGAGGGAACGAGATACTAACTGGAGGGAACGAGTTACTAACTGGAGGGAACGAGATACTAACTCGAGGGAACGAGATACTAACTCGATGGAACGAGATACTAACTCGAGGGAACGAGATACTAACTCGAGGGAACGAGATACTAACTCGATGGAACGAGATACTAACTCGAGGGAACGAGATACTAACTCGAGGGAACGAGATACTAACTCGAGGGAACGAGATACCTAACTCGAGGGAACGAGATACTAATTCGAGGGAACGAGATACTAACTCGAGGGAACGAGTTACTAACTCGAGGGAACGAGATACTAACTCGAGGGAACGAGATACTAACTCGAGGGAACGAGATACCTAACTCGAGGGAACGAGATACTAATTCGAGGGAACGAGATACTAACTCGAGGGAACGAGATACTAACTCGAGGGAACGAGTTACTAACTCGAGGGAACGAGATACTAACTCGAGGGAACGAGATACTAACTCGAGGGAACGAGTTACTAACTCGAGGGAACGAATTAGTAACTCGAGGGATCGAGATACTATCTCGAGGGAACGAGTTACTAACTCGAGGGAAGGAGATACCTAACTCGAGGGAACGAGATACTAACTCGAGGGAACGAGATACTAACTCGAGGGAACGAGTTACTAACTCGAGGGAACGAGATACCTAACTCGAGGGAACGAGATACTAACTCGAGGGAACGAGATACTAACTCGAGGGGACGAGATACTAACTCGAGGGAACTAGTTACTAACTCGATGGAACGAGATACTAACTCGAGGGAAGGAGATACTAACTGGAGGGAACGAGATACTAACTCGAGGGAACGAGTTACTAACTCGAGGGAACGAGATACCTAACTCGAGGGAACGAGATACTAACTCGAGGGAACGAAATACTAACTCGATGGAACGAGATACTAACTCGAGGGAACGAGATACTAACTCGAGGGAACCTTTTTTCTGGTCTTTGTGTACAGCAGATACTTTTATAGGGGAAATAAAGGTTTCAGTCATTCAGCTCAGACCTCCTCAGACTTTCCCTCCTCCATGCACCACAAACCTCCACTCTGCTTCTACCTTATTTAATTCTTCTGGAAATGTTTTGTCCTGTAAAATCATGTTCTGTAAATCAAAAGAACAGATTCAGAAAACTTTTAAATAATGTTTCATTGATTATATTTGTTCACAAATAGAAAAAAATCTATAACAAACAGTTCAATACTAGAAAATCTGCAGCTGCTGAGTTTTTATAAAGTGTGCAACCAGGAAATGCAGCTTCAACAGTGTTGATTTGTGTCCCTTAAGACTCAATTCACCAGAGCTGCTGATAACAAACAGATCAGATAAGGAATCAGATCCGTTTTATTATGATGGTTTATTATTTGTTCAAAGTGCAAGAGTCTTATATGACTGAAGAATAAAGTTTAGTGCCTCATATTGATGTACTTCAGTAGCCTGTACTTTGGACCTAATGTGTGAAGTGTCTCCTGTTAGCTGATAGGACCTGACAGACCTCTGATTCCTTGTGAGACAGTTGAAAACATGAATCGTTCCTTCCTTCTCTCTATAGAACATTCACCACAGTGATCGGCTAAAGTAACAGCTGGTAAATGTTTACATGCTTTAAACAGAACATAGTTGTAAATATGAAAGCTGTCACCGACCACAGAACATTTATTACCATAATAATCATTCAAGTCTAATAAAATCATCTTTACAGTTAAACATAAAGAAAAGTTTCTATTAAACTTTATATTGATGGAGAGCTGAGAGTTTCCCATCATGCACTGCTGTTGATGGAGAGAAGCTGCTTCTGAAAACTGCAGCTGGCTTCAGTTTAACATTTCAACACTAAGAGGGGGTGTAGTTTTATAACTTGTATATCCAGCTTGAACCTGAATCCTACAACACAAACCGATAAGGAAACTCATGTTGGCTCGAAGTCATGATGAGATTGAGAATCGTTCTCTCAGACTTTGTACTTTGACTTGACTTTGTTAATTATTTACAGTACTGTGCTGAATATACACTAATGAGATACAACATGTTAGTAACAGCGGGCCAATAAGAATCCTTATATATACATATACATATACATACTTTATACGTATATGTACATACGTATAACAGGTACCTGTTGCTGACATTCAGACACAGTTCAGACACAAAGACCAGATGTTTTTCTGTCCTCTCGTCTCCTGCTTTCATCCTTAAGACTACTGAACACATCCAAGGTAATATATTCATTATCATTATTATATGAATCCTGTTGTACAGAGTTATATAACTCACGTGAGGATTGGTGCTGTCTGTTGCTACACACCCGGATTAGACAAGAAGTTAACTTCTCTCAGTAAACCCACTGAGCAAAGACACGTCCAGAAGACATCAATTTAACGTCTCTGTCCACCGAGGAGCCGGAATGAACGTTTTTCTGTTTTTAAACTTCTTTTTAACGTTCAACTGTTGATGTCAACCTGAGCTGCACGTCCACAGACGTCCAAAAGTGGGTCTGGACTGAGGGACGTTATACAGACATGATCTGAACGTCTTCCTGACGTCACATGTTTGCACCGAGCTGTGATTGGTCAGTAGGAGGTGCTTTTATAGAGGTGATCTCTTATCTGAAACATAACCTACTCCGGAGCAGGTCAGGTGTTCAGCATCAGTTACTATTGATTCTTGTAGTTTGCTTTGAAAGCGCCTCAACGGACGAGGAGCGGCTGATTGGTGAAGTTGAAATGAGGAGGTATCTGATACGATACCTCCTCATTTCACTACTAACACCTAAATAAGGAGGCAGCTGGCTGGAGGGAGATCTCCTGAAAGTTTACTCTCTGTTGGCTGTATTGTTAGTCATTTACAGGAAATATCACAATATTAAACGTGTGTTTTCTGTTTAAAAAGTACAAACGTCTGAAGATAGTCTCAGTGTAATCTGGAGCTCACAGCTGATAGGCAGCCTGCGTGGTCTGTTTACATGACGTGAAAGTGCACGTGGTGTGTGGACAGAGAGTGTCCCATATTATTAGGTTATAAGTCAATAAAAACACCACAAATCTCTCTACTTATCTTGTTGGTTTCTTATTCTGTCAATAAGAAGACACAACAAGGTCGATATTATTCATCATTGCAATGAATTATTAGTTATGTGTTATTATAACAAATATAGATGCATTTCTTCAGTAACCCTCTGAACCAACGTAAACTGAGCCTGTGACAGAAGGCTCCTTATTTGTTACATGTTCGAAATAAATACATAGAAATTAAGTGAAATGAAATGGTTGTCACTGTCCACTCATATTTATCAACATGAATCCCAGTCAGTATATGACTGTATGAAAATAATATGCCAGATAAGCATATTGTTTGTTGTCATGAACGGCCGAATGGAGTGTCGCTTTAAAAGTTGCGGCCGCAAGGAATTGAGGGATGTTATTATCTCCTTTCCTTTGGTAAAGGATGCTCCAGTGTTTCCTAGGCTGAAGGAGATAATAAAGGAAGCATTGAAGCTCCTTTCCTCAACATTTAGAGGATTCAAACAGCTCTCATCATGGCTGCTGCTGAGATACTGAGAGGGTCATTTCACTCCGTTAGGAACCTTCCTCAGAGAAAAAGACTTTTCTACAGCAGCCATTGTTTATAAATATTGTTTATGAATATTGTTTTATTATAATTGGAGCTAAATGATATTCTGCTCTTTCATGTTGATGTGTGGAGTCACACATACACCAAGTGAACCAAACAGCTGCTGATGCAGTTTTACTGAGTGACCATCACAGATGTAGTATTGAACTCTCCATGCTCTGACCTCTCTCAGATCTCCTATCAGGCAGAGGAGAACCACAACATCACACTGGACTGGATGTTCTCAACCAGAACTCACAGTTCCCCCAACATACTTTTTATCTACTGTGAACTGTTAGCTGATCTCAGACCCTCAGTCCTGTTTCATCTCCATGAAGGTGTTGAGGTCCCAGAGTCTCAGGATCAACAGTTTACAGGACGAGTCCAGTGTGACGAAGACGTCCTCAGAGAAGGACGACTCAGACTTCATGTGTCCAGACTCAGGACCGATGACTCGGGTCTGTAACTCTAGGATATGTGGCCTCAATGTCACTGGTGAGTTGATTCAGTAGAACTTTCTTAACAGGTTCAATTCAGCAGATTTTCTGGATAAATAAGAACCTGAGAAGAAAAGTATCGTTGACTTCCACAATCTACAATCCTTACACTTCCTTGTAGAATCTGAGAAATGTTACAACTTAATCTGTTGTTGATATTTAGTTTTCTTTATTAGTGAAATGTTTTTTCTTCACGTCTCTTTACAGCAGCGAGGGATCGGCCTGAATCTGAGGGACCAGACTCAACAAGTCCACCACAACCAGAGAGTCGGGGATGGATCGACCTCTACTGGGGACTGACAGCAGCAGCTCTGCTGGCTGTTTGTTTCTGTTTATTTGTTCACTTTCTGTCTATAAAAAAAGATTCAATGATTCACTCTGTATCTTGTAAACAAGACGCCAACTGAGAGGAAAGTTACAGTTCAGCATCTGGATCAGAGGAAACAGACTGAGCAACAATCCAACTGCTCTTATATAGGCTCTGTAATTATGATGCAGGCGGATGGTCCAGTGTATCCTCTGCTGAAGGAGAGAAGAAAGGAAGCATTGAAGCACCTTTCCTTAACATTTAGAGGATTGGACCAGCTCTCATCATGGCTGCTACTCACTCCGTTAGGAACCTTCCTCAGAGAACCGCAGCCAAATCACAAAGTCAGCTGCCAAAACCTGCTCCAACATTTCAGGTTAACTTCTGTGGAGGAGTGGACTGAGCAGTCCCCGTCTCCAGAAAGAAATCCACCTGCTAAACAACATGCAGCGCTACATAAAGAGGAGGTTCCACTGTGTTGAGCAGAACATGAAGCAAACAGGAACACAGCAGAAACACACCAACCACTGCCTCCACAGCACCAGCACTCAGAACCTGATCTGGGTTCTGACTCCAGAGACATTGTGGACTTTAGTGGATTGGCAACTGAAACTCAGGGACAAAGTGGAGCAACATCCTCACCACGCCAAGCAACACCCCCCCACCTAACAAAAAAAGAGAAGCTGAGAACAAGCAGTTATCAAAGTCTTCCTACTGACACTGGACACTTCTCAGTGGTTGCACAATAAATGCTAAGTATCTATTATATTCTATCTATTTGTAGTTGTTTTGCACATACTATTATACTATACTACTATTAGGCAGACACACTGCCTCTCTGCTGCCACTCATGCTCAGTATGGCGGCTGCTGGCTGCTGATCACTGGCTATGTTAGCCATAGCACTGATGCTATTTGTATTTGTATTCATATTTGTTATTGTTTGTGTAGTTTACATTGTTTACATTCTCACCTGAGTACTTGACTGATGGAAACTGTATTTCATTCATATTATATATGAAACTGTATTTCATTCATATTATATATGAAACTGTATTTCATTCATATTATATATGAAACTTTATTTCATTCATATTATATATATATATAGTACCATCATTAGTATTACTATTATTATTATTGTTGTATTAACCTAACCTATACTACACCTATATTATTATTATTATTATTATATCTTATCTTATTATATCTTCTCATATCATTTCTTACATCTTCTTGAATTATGATATTATACAGCTATACTACTATTATACTATTACATTACACTACTGTATCATACACTATAATATATAAATATAAATAACGACAAAGACAACTCTGAGTTTACTCTAATTTCATTATTTCTCTTTCTCCCCGGGAACTACAGATCTTTTTAGCAGAATTTCCACAACAAACTTGGTGTCAGAAGTGGGATCGCGCAATTCCTTCCAGCGGACTCTGAAGACTTCGGTGACTGGCCACCAGAGCAGACGCTCTGCCTCATACCTCCACAGATAAAGGTGTTTAGGAGACGAAGGGGACCGAGTCCGAGGAGGTCTACGCTCGAAGGATGCCGCGATCCTAAAAGAATCCAAAAGAGGAAGATTCCCCAAAACCGGTGAGAAGTTGAAATTCTGATTTGTTAAAATTCAGTTTCTAAAAACTTAAAACAAAAGACATTTCAAACAGCTTGGTCCTACATGTTCTATTTGATATTTAATGTCTTCTTGATATTTGATGTCTTCTTCATAACCTATAATTGAATATATTAATATAAAAAAAAAGTAAGTAGTAAGTAGAATCTTTCTTCAACATAGCTCGAAACAAAGTTGCCTAAGTTTATGAGTATCAGCAAACAGGGGTGGCTGGTTTGTGTAGACGTTTGCACTGGAGGAATCACAAACCAGATTCCCTAGTCTCAAACAGCGGAGCCCTTTGACCAATACAAAATACAGCTATTAAGTTGTACAGGCTTTTACCTTTGATTGTGCCTGAGGAAAACAGATCCAAGACTCACGGAGACGTCTGTGTTTATAAGATAACTATGTACAGTGACCTCGCCACGAAGATGGGGGGTAAAAGTAGTAAACAGGAGCAGAGTCCTGAAGGGCCAATCGTGGCAGCAATGTTGAAGATATATGGACCAAATTCTACTAAACATTTACTCACTTGGTATGTGGACTATGGTTTTCCCAAAGGGGGAAGCCTAAGCGTCAACCAACTGATACAATTAGAAGATAAATTAAAAAAGGTGGATTTAATATGTGGAAAGAAGAAGCAGAGAGGAGAGAAAAAAAAAATGTACAAGGCTTTACCCAAGGTTGAAAAACAAGAGATAAAATCTGCTGTGTCATGTTCATTATTGCAGATCAACCCAAACCTGGACGCTTTCCCTCCCCCTCAACAACCACCCTTACATCAACAACCACCCATCTACGGAGCTGCAGCCGCACCTCTGCCTGAAAACGCCCCTGCAACTACGTCAACAACCACAGCCAAGGCGCCACCACCATCCCTTTGGGTAACAGCCGCATCATCAACCCCCCTCCGGTCAACCTCCCCCGTTGACAGCTCCGCAACCTTCCTCCGGAGCATGATGAGAAACCTGCAACTTCCCATGATTCAAGCTGCAGGAGCAGACGGTCCACAGATGGTTTTCAGACCATGGACAATGGCAGACATAGAGGAGGCACTGGTCCATTTACCAGACCCCACCTCAGACGGAAAAATATTCGCTGAGGGTTTACTCCAATTTTGCATGGAGTTTAGACCCACCGAAACAGAACTGAAACGACTTATGATGAAAAAGTTGGGACCGACCAATTTTGCTAAACTTATTGCAGGACCACCTAACACTGTCTCACTAAACGAGAACTCTTTTTCCTCTCATCATCAATGGAACAACGAGGCAAATGCCGCCTATGTGAATCTGATAAACAAGTTGGGGGCGGCCTTCAAAACTGCATTTCCAAAGAAAGTGGACATGTCAAAGATTACTTCCTGCAAACAAAAACCTGGTGAGGGGGTTAGAGACTTTTACCATCGCCTCTACACCATCTTCAACGAGCACAGTGGCTTGAAACCACCGGCAAACATACCGGCTGAGCCAGACACCTGGGAATGTCACATCAAACAATGTTTCCTCGAGGATCTCCAACCCACCATCACTGAACTAACAAAAAAGTTCTGCATCGGATACGACGAGACCCGCATCACTGAGGTCCTCAGGCATGCCATACATGCGGAAGGGCAGCTGAAGGAGCAAAAGGAAAAAACAAAAGCTAGGAAGGAAAAAGACTTACAGATGTCCCAGATGAGCATGCTACAAGCTGTTTCCACCATGACAACTGGGCAACCACAGGGACAACCACGAGATCAAACCGGACGCCAAAACCCCAGAGGACGGGGGAGATGGCGTGGTCGCGGTCCCAGAGGCAGAGGCCGTGGCACCAATGGGACAGACACAGACACTTGTCACAGATGCGGGAACAGAGGACACTGGGCCGTTGAATGTCCAATGAACAACCCAACCTGGCGGAACCCAGCTAGTGGACGGCACCAACATCAGCCACCGTACTCTGACTGACAGGAGGAGCGGGGGGAGAGCGGAAGGGCGAGGGGAGACTGTGAAATGGATCAGCACACTGCAAAACAGGGAAGTCACACACACATATGCACAGGCAATGTAGAAATGCTTGCTCACACACACACACACACACACACACACACACACACTCTGAAGAACAGACCAAAGTCCTTGAAAATGCCATATCTTTTCTAAAACAGAAACTTGAGCCTAAAGACATCACACACACACACACATATGCTAAGTACGATGACAAAGCCTTTAAAGAAATGCCACAGACCAAGGTTTCAGTAAATGGACAGACGTTGTGTTTTCTTGTTGACTCTGGTGCTACCCATTCAGTGATACAAGCCAAACATTTTCCAAACCAAAAGATGAGCGCTAGATATATCTATTCACAAGGTGCATCAGGGATAACTATGACTGAAAAATTCACTGTGCCAATAAAATGCACAAACACTGACGTTAGTGACCCTGACCCAGACATTTCTCTAATACACTCATTTTTGTTATCTCCCTTTTGTCCCATCAATCTCATGGGAAGAGATTTGATGCTGGCATTAGGCATTAGCCTGATATGCTCACCTGATGGTTTGAAAGTAGTACGACAGCGACTAATGACTTCTACCTTCGTTCAGTACAGCCCAAACACGCCCCTCTATGTATACCAATGGAAGATTCCCATTACGACTGCCACACACATGACAGACAAAACTAAGGAGTTGGTACATCCTGGTGCACATTTAATGTCACCCGAACATCTTCACTGTACTGCGCATGTTTCAGTGGGACCCGATCATTCTTATGAAGATTTTTTCTTTCATAACCTCAATGATTCTGTTCAATGTTGTACATTGTACTGGTCCACCTCACGATCTGTCATCTCTGTCTCTTTGTCACCCCTCCAGGAGAAACTGTTCCAGGTTGACAACTCCCTGCCACACATCTCCCTTTCCAAATCACCAAACGATCAATGTAGGGACTTTGGGCCCTTTGTCAAACGATGCGAAAACATTTCTGACTGGCAACTCACAAATGAGGACAAGGTCATGTATTCTCCATCTACAGGGGTCTTCAAACAACCATTTCATATGAAAACATACGCTTTGTGTTCTGTTTTTCTGTTTGACGAGCATGAGAGGTCTGATGCACTCACCGACAATTTTTTTTCTGATGTCTCCTCTCTCCCGTCAGCCCTACAGAAAGTGCCTCCTACCCTCTGGGCTGCTCATAGGTATTACGTTGGACTCATCAGAAACTGTCAACCTGTGACCATCACCCCTAAGTCTGACTTCCGTCCCTGCAAACAGCAGTATCCCCTGAAACAAGAAACCATTGACGGCATAACTCCTGTGTTTGATTCTCTCTTACAGGCTGGAGTCATCACACCGTGCCCTGACTCACCTGTACGCACGCCCATTTTTCCTGTTAAAAAGATAAGAGACAAAGGGGAACCAACAGCATGGAGATTTGTGCAGGACCTTCAGGCTGTAAACGCTGCGGTTCATGCCAAGGCTCCAAATGTCCCTAATCCATACACCATACTCTCTCAGGTTCCACCTAACTCAAAATGGTTTTCGGTTGTCGTCCTCGCTAACGCCTTTTTCAGCGTCCCGGTCGACCCCGACAGCCAGTTCTGGTTTGCCTTCTCCTTTAAAGGGAAAGCTTACACATTCACACGTCTGTGCCAAGGCTTCTGTGAATCACCAACCCTTTACAACGAGGCCCTCAAAGCCAGCCTCGACTCTTTACAGCTCAGCCACGACTCTGCACTTTTGCAATACGTGGATGACCTGTTAATAGCCTCCCCCACCAAGGAACAGTGCGAGAAGGACACTGTTGCCCTCCTAACACATTTAGCACATGAAGGTCACAAGGCTTCTATTTCCAAACTCCAGTTTGTTCAGCAAAATGTCACCTTTTTGAGTCATAGCATCTCCAGTGAAGGTAAAACTCTTTCTCTAAAACGCATCTCCGCCATTGTCAACCTGCCAAAACCAAAAACAAAGAAACAACTCATGTCCTTCCTCGGCATGTGTAGTTACTGCCGATGCTTCATCCCAAACTATGCACAAATGGAAGCACCTTTGAGTGCCATTGCGCATGGCAAGGGATTGGCATCGCATGACCCTGTCACTTGGACCCCACAGGCAGAATGTGCCTTTAATGAGCTCAAACAAACCCTGCAAACCCCCCCTACACTCGGTCTCCCAAACCCCAACAAACCTTTCACTCAGGCAGTTGACGAACGCAGCGGATGTATGACCTCTGTTCTTTTACAACAACACGGCGATAAACTACGACTGGTCGCATATTTTTCCGCCAAACTCGATCCAGTCGCTGCTGGCTTACCACGATGCCTCCGCGCAGTGGCCGCCGCTGAAAAAGCTCTGACCGCGTCACGTGACATTGTCGGCTACTCAGACGTGACCCTCTTGGTCCCACACGCCGTGTCTCACATCCTGTTAGAACAAAAAACCTCTCATCTTTCAGCTGCCAGATATCTTCGTTATCACACAACCCTTCTGGACATGCCAAATGTCACCGTCAAACGTTGCACTGTCTTAAACCCTGCGTCCCTTCTCCCTATTCCAGGCGAAGGGGAGGAACACAACTCTCTGGCTGAACTCCAGATACAGTGTACTCCCCGTCCTGACCTCACAGACACACCTCCAACCAACTCTGACCTTGTTCTATTTGTAGATAGATCAGCATCACGTGATCCCATCACTGGAACTAACCGTGTTGGCTCCTCTGTTGTTTCAGACTCTGACGTTCTCTGTTCTGGACCCCTCCCATGTCACCTCTCAGCACAGGCAGCGGAGCTCATAGCACTCAGCGAGGCATGCAAACTCTCTGAGGGTAAGACCGTTACCATTCACACAGACTCCAGATATGCCTTTGGTGTCGAACACGACTTTGGCGCTTTATGGAAACACAGAAAATTCCTCAAATCTGACAGTAAACCTGTCCTGCATCACACACTCATTGCGGACTTACTAAACTCCATTTTGCTCTCTAAAGCCATTGCAGTGTGCAAATGCGCCGCACACACCTCTAACACTGATGCCATTTCCAGAGGGAACGCTCGAGCTGACACAGCTGCCAAAGCGGCGGCTCAGCGTCACCTCCCGTCGTCGTGCTCCACACCCACTATGGTTTCACTTCCATCCTCACTCTCTGCCATGCAATCGCTCTCCACACCGGAGGAGAGACGCCTTTGGTCCTCTTCCGGTACCAGACTAGTTGATGGTATTTGGACAGGAGCCAATAACAATCCCTGTCTACCCAAACATTTCTTTCCACACTATGCTAAATTGAGGCATGGGTTGGACCATCTGTCAAAAGGAGGAATGCTAAGCATAATTGACATTCACTGGTTCACAAAGGGGTTTTCAACCTACGCACAAAAACACTGCCAGGCTTGCATCACATGTGCCACACACAATGTGGGCAGACCCATAACCGTCACACAACAGGCAGCACACCCACCACCAACACGACCGTTTGAACACGTCCAAATGGACTTTGTGGAACTCAGCCCATCCGAAGGAAAGAAATACTGTTTAGTAAAGGTAGACATGTGGTCCAAATGGGTTGAAGTATTTTCAGCCTCTAAACAGACAGCAGCCACAGTGGCAAAAGCCTTGCTCAGAGAGATAATACCTCGAAGGGGGATTCAAACCAGACTATCAAGTGACAATGGCTCACACTTTGTCAATCAGGCCATAACAGAACTCAGCTCACACATAGGCATTGACCTAAGAACACACTGTGTGTACCACCCAGCCAGTGGGGGTGCTGTGGAGCGAGAAAACTTTACATTAAAGACTAAACTGGCCAATTGCTGCGAGGAAACAGGCTTACCATGGACTAAAGCTCTCCCCCTGGTGCTGATGTACATGCGGATGAGGAAAAGAACCAGAAACAATCTCAGCCCGTTTGAAATCTTATTCGCAGCTCCTCCCCACATTGGTGTGGACACTCCTAGGGAACCTCCTCCCTCCACGACAATATGTGAAAATGACATGTTGAGATATTGTGCTAAACTCTCTTCCGCTTTATCTAACATAAGAAAACAGGTCTCAGATGCCCTGCCAAAAGCAGCAACGGAACCACTCCACAAACTACAACCTGGTGACTATGTGTTGTTCAAAGATTTCAGAAGGAAAAACTGGAAAGCAAAACGTTGGCAAGGCCTGTTCCAGATCCTGCTCACCACTCACATGGCTGTAAAGGTGTCAGAAAGAGCTACCTGGATCCACGCCAGCAGCTGCAAAAAGGTGCCAACACCCACCGACTCACCAACCAATCCTCCATCTGATAACTAAAGATCCTGCACATTATAATCCGTGCACAAAGTATCCTACGTTGACCCAACACCACAGTATAGGAACGAGGTTCCGCTGTGGCTACGTTGAAAAAAACACTGTTATCACAAACACACATAGAAAGACAGAACGGCTCTCACCACGTGACGTGCAGACATAGCTTCTGTGTCACCCACGAGGGAGCTCCACTCCGAGAAGTAAGATGGCCAACAATAGGCCATGGCATCCATTCCGACAGGTTGGGTTTCAAGATTCAAGATTCAAGATTCAAGATTCAAGATTCAAGATGTTTATTGTCACGACGGTTATACAGGTACAATCGTGTGAAATACTTCTTGCTGGGAAGCTCCATTAAGAAAGAAACAGTAAGTTAAGTAGCAAAGAATAACATAATAAAATAAAGTAAAAATTAAATAAAAATAATAGTGTATTTACAATAATATACAGTATAATAATAAAGGAAATATGGTGTATGGTAAATATATACAAGTATTGCACAGGCATTTTTGTTTTTTATATTGCACAGAGGTATGTATTGAAGTATTGCACTTTTTAATTGCATTTATTTATTGCACATAGTGAGAGAGAGGGTGTTTGGGGGCGTGAGTTATCGATTCAACAGTCTGATGGCCTGGGGGAAGAAACTGTTCCTCAGTCTGCTGGTTTGAGTCCTGGGGGTTCCTGTATCTTCTGCCAGAGGGCAGGAGGGAGAACAGGCTGTTGTGGGGGGGTGAGGTGTCCTTAATGACCCTCAGGGACTTCCTGAGGCACCGCCTGGTGTACAGCTCCTGCAGGCTGGGCAGCTCGCACCCGGTGATGTGCTGGGCCGAGCGCACCACCCTTCCCAGAGCCTTACGGTCCACGTTGGTGCAGCTGCCGTACCAGGTGGTGAAGCAGCCTGTCAGGAGGCTCTCTGTGGTGCCTCTGTAGATCAGGAGGCTCTCTGTGGTGCCTCGGTAGATCATGAGGCTCTCTGTGGTGCCTCGGTAGATCAGGAGGCTCTCTGTGGTGCCTCGGTAGATCAGGAGGCTCTCTGTGGTGCCTCGGTAGATCAGGAGGCTCTCTGTGGTGCCTCTGTAGATCAGGAGGCTCTCTGTGGTGCCTCGGTAGATCAGGAGGCTCTCTGTGGTGCCTCGGTAGATCAGGAGGCTCTCTGTGGTGCCTCGGTAGATCAGGAGGCTCTCTGTGGTGCCTCGGTAGATCAGGAGGCTCTCTGTGGTGCCTCTGTAGATCAGGAGGCTCTCTGTGGTGCCTCTGTAGATCAGGAGGCTCTCTGTGGTGCCTCGGTAGATCAGGAGGCTCTCTGTGGTGCCTCGGCAGATCAGGAGGCTCTCTGTGGTGCCTCGGCAGATCATGAGGCTCTCTGTGGTGCTTCGGTAGATCAGGAGGCTCTCTGTGGTGCCTCGGTAGCAAAGGTAAAAAATACTCGGCTGGTTTATAATTTAGGGCACCGAGCAGGTAAAATAATGCATAGCCATAATGCAATGCAAAGGAGATCATTTCTATAATCCATCCGTAAATCATTATAAGTGCTCTCAGATGGCGGTTACAGCTGAAAACGCCGTCAAACAGTATAAAAGCAAAGAGGCGAAACTTCGGTGCTTTTTTGACAACAGCCACTAGTTTACGACGGAGTATTAGGGCCACATTGAGGGGAAAAAAATAGGAGATTTCGAGAGTAAAATCATAATATTACGAGAAAAGAGTCATAATTTAATGAGAATAAAATGACAATATTACGAGAAAAATGTCGTAATTTAATAAGAATAAAGTCATAATATTACGAGAAAAATGTCGTAATTTAATAAGAATAAAGTCATAATATTACGAAAAAAAAGTCGTAATTTAATGAGAATAAAGTCATAATATTACGAGAAAAGTCGTAATTTAATGAGAATAAAGTCATAATATTTAAAGAAAAAAGTCGTAATATTAGGAGAATAAAATCATAACTTTATGAGGAAAAAATTTAAAATTTCCTCCTCCACTAAAGAGTCAGTTAATAATAATAATAATAATAATACATTTTATTTGTAACGCACTTTACATTTGAAACAAATCTCAAAGTGCTACAAGGTAAAAGCAGGTAAAATCAACAATATAAAAAACAGATAAAAAGCTAACATCATAAAAATAGGAGCGTAAAAGCAGCAACCAGCAAGGTTAATTAAAAGTCGTAGCTTCTGCTAAAAAGGAAGGTTTTAAGTCCTTTTTTAAAACTGTCAGTAGTCTGTGGAGCCCTCAGATGGTCAGGGAGGGAGCTCCACAGACGGGGGGCCGCGGAACAGAAGGCCCGATCACCCATGGTGCTGAGCTTAGTCCTGGGGGGTAGGAGGCGTTTTCAGTTTTTAGAGCGGAGGGATCGTGTTGAGGTTAGAGGGGTGATGAGTTCTTTCAGATAGGGGGGGGCATTGCCATAGATACACTGGTGAGTGAGGAGGGAGACCTTGAATTCAGTCCTGACGGAGACAGGGAGCCAGTGAAGTGTGTGGAGGATGGGCGTGATATGTTCATATCTTCGCACTCTCATCAGGATCCTCACAGCGCTGTTCTGTACGTACTGCAATCTCTGAAGACTCTTATTAGGGATCCCGATGAGAAGTGCGTTACAGTAGTCCAGTCTGGAGGAGACAAAGGTGTAGACCAGCTTTTCGGCATCACTTAGGGTGAGTGTGGAGCGGAGTTTGGCAATGTTTCTGAGGTGGTGGAAGGAGATCTTGCAGAGGTGTTTGATTTGGGCTTCAAAGGTGAGTTGGGGGTCAAATTTAACACCAAGGTTGGTGACTGATGAGGAGAGGGGAATGTGGTGACCGGAGAAGGTAATGCTGGTTATGGAGGATGACTGGATCTGGTGTGGAGTGCCAACAAAAATTGCTTCGGTTTTGGAAGTGTTCAGCTGGAGAAAGTTGTGTTTCATCCACACCTTTACCTCCTCCAGACAGGTGGTGAGTGTTGATGGAGAAAATGATGATGACAGTGATGAAGCTGTGGAGGAATGTGTGCCAGTTTTTATGTATAGTTGAGTGTCATCAGCGTAGCAGTGAAATGTGATGTTATAGCGACTGATGACATGGCCGAGGGGGAGCATGTAGAGGATGAAGAGGATGGGGCCAAGGACTGACCCCTGGGGGACTCCGCAGGTGACAGTGTGTGATCGGGACCTTGCACTTCCAATGGAAGTATATTCTGTTCTGTCGGTAAGGTAGGATTGAAACCAGTTAAGGGCAGTGTCAGTGAGTCCAGTGGTGTGATGAAGCCGGTTGAGGAGTATGCCATGGTCAACGGTGTCGAAGGCAGCAGTCAAATCCAGAAGAATGAGGAGGGAAGGTGAGCCAGCATCAGCTGCCATCCTTAGGTCATTTGCGACTCTAACCAGAGCCGTTTCTGTGCTGTGGGCAGAGCGGAAACCAGACTGAAATTTTTCATAGAGGTTGTTGTGTTTGAGATGGTCCTGGAGTTGGGCGGCAACTACTTTTTCCAGTATTTTGGAGAGGAATGGGAGATTGGAAATGGGCCTGTAGTTTGCAAAAACTTCTGGGTCAAGGGTGGGTTTTTTGAGATGTGGTCTGATTATGGTGGTTTTAAGGGCAGATGGAACATAGCCAGCCTGGAGGGAGTGGTTTATTGCAGTGGTGATCACGGGACTTATGGGAGAGATGTATGCTTTCACCAGGGCTGTAGGAAAGGGGTCGAGGGCACAGGTGGAGGGTTTCATCTTCCTGATGATGTCCTCAACCTCTGGCTGAGAGATGACTGGGAAACAGTTAAGAGGCTGGGAGACCTCAAACTGTGAGTAGGCAGTCGGGACAGGTAGGGTGGAGGAACCAGAGAGGGCAGAACGGATTGAGTCAATTTTTGTTTTGAAGAAGTCAATGAAATTATTACAGTGCTCTTCTGTAGTTTCTGTGAGTGGGGGAGTTTGTGGTTTAAGAAGATGA